>JARYHS010011408.1:85516641-85811032 GCA_031002005.1 Vandiemenella viatica | reverse complement strand
AAACACAATAGGCCAGGAACCATGATGGTCACGATAATATCATATTGGTGAAGAAACTGATATTATACAGGGTGGCCCAAAAAGTAGTTATACAGTACATATAAGTTTTAAGATGTTTTAGGGAAAACTCAAACTTCCTCTTTCGTTTATGAATTCCGTGTTAAAAGAATTTAACCAGACATTTGTAACTCTACATGTTTTATGTTCCAATTTAACAAACTTATTATTTTTCTAAGATTACATAATTGATTGTTCCCTTTCTTTGTGTCTAGGGTAAACGATGGCTGTAATATGAGCGAGGAGCAACGAAGGTGGATTCTTAAGACCTACTGGAAGTATGAAAATGCAGAGACCGTGCGTAGGTTGTGGGAAGAGGAATTTCATTTTCCCGGGCCGTCACGTCTTACGATTTACCGCATCAGAGACAAGTTTGAGGCCACGAGTTCCGTCGCCAATGCACCGAAGTCTGGGACGACCGCGCACGACATCGATACAGGAAAATTCGTAAACAGTCAAAGTAGTCAACGGACGTGTGTCTCGGGAGCTGGGTATCCCAAGGATATCATTACAACGTCTGGTTGCAGCAGCTGCACCTTAATCATTACAGCACCAGACTGTTGCATCGCCTAGTTGAGGACTATACAGACCGCAGACTAAGTTCTGTGAGAGAGGCGCAATCAACTGGACTGAACAACCAGATTGCTTCGAAAATCGTGTGGACAGATGAAGGCCTGTTTTTAAATTGTCTGTTCACATCAACAGACATAACTGTGTGTTACTGGGCCGATGAAAACCCAAATTGTCATTATGACTATGCAATTAAATAGGCCAGGCGCACAGAGTGGGCTGCATATCATGCGATGTGTCGTGGACCTGTCTTTTTCGATGGAAATTGATGGCCCCATATAACTGGACATGCTGATCGAAGTTGTGTGTGCCACAACTGCAAGCACGGCCCGACTTCACGGAATTGTTCTTTCAACAGGATGAGCTCCCCACCGCATTTTCTCTTTGACGGTTCCGTAGATACTTAGACGAGGCATTCACGCAGCGTTGGATGGGCGAGGGAAAGCATGACTTGTCAGCACGTTCCACGGACTTAAACGGTAATGGATTTCGTTATTCTGGGGAGTAGGCCTAGTAAAGGATAAGGTTTATTTCAGAAAACCTGCACAGTATTATAGTTGAAAAATTTCATCGATGATGCGTTTAAGGTAATTCGTTCTAACCGGAATTTTTGTCACACTGTGTGAGAGAGTGTCAGGGACAGGTTGCAGGATCAATGCCGAAGGTGGACATTTTGAGCACCTACGGGATTAAATATGCTGTATAAGTAAACGTGTACCTACCTTTGTGGCACTCTGTATATGCTCCGCTTTTTCTTTGAAATTTATTACTAACTTGTGGTCAAGAAGTAGTAATTAATTGTAGGGTTTTATGTGACAGGTGTCAGAGGAGGGTAACTTGACAACCTCTACGCTGACACTGCGACCGACGGCGGAGGACCACGACAGGTCGTTGACCTGCAGGGCGGAGAACCCGCGCCTCAGAGCTACCGCCATGGAGGACTCCCTGCGGCTCAACGTGCACTGTGAGTAGCTCGCTACCAGTTTTTTGACGTTTGCCTGTTTTTCTCTACTTGTCAGTCTATCACGTACGTTGTAAGTAGTTTGTTGTTGTAACCGTCATTCCCCTTCGTATTATGTATGTTTTGGGTCAAATCAGTTCATCAGTTCGCCCAAGAACGAATGCGTAAACACCGAGCGTGGTGGTGTGAACGGTTAAAGTTTGGCCTCGTATCCGGGTGGACGACGGTTCGATCCCCGTCCGGGCATCCTAATTTGGGTTTTCCATGATTTCTCCAAATCACTCCAGGCGAATGCCGGGATGCTTCCTTCAAGAAAGGCCATGGCCGAATTCCTTCCCGTTCCTTGTCCCCAGTCCCCAGTCCCATCCCGCCTCTAAGACCATAGACGTCGACGAGGCTAAGCAATAAGGGGAAAAAAATGACTGCATAACATAAATTACACCATTTCCTTGTGATAGAAGCAGCATGAATCTGATTTGAAGGATGTTCAGTCTGCCAGTAAAGGCCCCTGCCAGGCAGACCTCACAAACAACGCGCCTGCACGCCGGGATACATATACGACTCCAAACAGGCGCAGAGACATCAAAACAAAACAGGAAAACAAATAGAATCATCTAGAAGCTAAGTGGGACTATTTCTTACAGAGGTCGCCGTACTACCACACAACGGAATTCCTGCGCCAGGCCGCCTATATAAGCGTAGCCGGCCGCTCCACCGCCAGTTCCGGCCTGACCGCGGAACCAGCTTCAACTACAGAAGACCACCGGAAGTTCGCGAGAAGTAGAAGCCGTCCTCTCTCTACCCCGGATCAGGACCAGGCTGAACTTTCTCGACGGTCATCCGCTAACTGTACCACATTTGTTATTGTTACCAGTGTTTTGTGTACATAGTAATAAACCTCAAGGAACCATTAAGTGTAGTTCACTTCAGTGGCGACAAGGTTGGGATAAGAACTCTCGACCATCATGGCTACGCCAGCAGCACCTACGGAATGGCAACAGTTCCTCCAAGGACTTCTACATCAGTTCTTCGAATCTCAGAGACAACTGATTGCGGAAGTCAGGAATCTCCGCCAACCCACGGCCCCGCCTCCGTTCCCAGCATTCAACGACGACGTCGAAGAATGGGAGACCTACGAGAAGCGCATAAAACAACACTTCGCAATTCATCACATATCCAAAGAAGAAGACCAGCGTGCATATTTCCTTTCCTGGAACCAATCGAAGATGTATGTCTTGCTCACCAAACTTCAGCCACAAGACCCCGACACCCTCACCTTCACGACCATCTGTACGACACTGAATGCATACTACAGACGCCGGTACCATGTCGTCGCGGCCCGCGTCGAATTCTATCAATGCCGGAAGAAGCCCGATCAGACGTAGCGCCAGTGGGCGGCCGAACTCCAAGGCCTTAGCAGAAAATGTAAGTTTCAAACTCGTTGTTCCCACGAATCCTACGCCGACGACATGGTGCGTGATCACATCATACAGGCTGCACCAGATGCCGCACTCCGGCATGACGCCCTCAAGTTAGAGGACCCATCCCTGGAGCAGGTCATCGAACTTGCCTACAAATTCGAAATATCTACGGCCGCAGATCGCCGCCTGGAGTCCTGGGCGGATGTGGCCGCAATCCGAACCGACGTAGAGGACACACAGGACGTCGCCGCCATCCAGAGCTCCCAGTCGCGCTCCTCCCGACACCACAACCGGGGACCGCTTCCTCAGAAGGACATCGAACCGGCCCGTTCCGGCAGGGGCACCAAGTCTCGGCAGCAGCAGCGGATCCCGCAGCGCCGACGCCGCAGCCCGCTCCGCCTACCCTCCTGCCCCGCCTGTTATTCAGCACATGAGAGGGAAAATTGTCCGGATCGTTGGGCTGAATGCTCACGTTGCGGCAAGGAAGGACACCTGGCGTCCGTCTGCCGCACCAACACCACCAATGCCAATCCCGGCTCTCGCCGCCCAGGGTCTTACCAAGACAGGTTGAGCGGCGCACCTATGGATATCAATCAGGTAGACACTTCCACAGCATCCAAACTTTTTATTGACGTTACGGTCAATGGCAAGCCCCTGCGCCTACAAGTCGACACAGGAGCAGCAGTCTCATTGCTTAATTATACTACTTATGTGCAAATTGGCTCGCCCCCCCTCTCGCCGGCCCCCAAGCGCCTCCTGACATACAACAAACAGGAAATAGCACTCCTGGGACAGTTCACAGCAAACGTCATGTATAAGTCTGTACATCGTTCAGTCCCCTTTTTAGTAGTTAACAGTTCTCTCACAGCAGACTTATTTGGACTGGACGCTTTCCGCTTATTCGGATTTTCAATTGAGGATAACATACACCTCGTATCTCAGCATGTTCCTTTTCCTGAAGTGGACGCCCTTTGCACCGAGTTTCAGGACCTGTTCTCACCAGGCGTCGGCTGTGCAAAGGACTTCGAAGCATCACTCCAACTCCGGCCGGACGTACGGCCTCGATACTTCCGGGCACGCCAGGTACCCGTAGCGCTTCAACAACCACTTCAGGAAGAACTTCAACGTCTCCAAGACGAAGGGATCCTCCAGCCGGTGCGGTTCAGCCCCTGGGCCACGCCGTTGGTCATAGTTCAGAAGCCAGGACGCCGCTTACGTCTCTGTGGTGACTTTAAGACCACCGTCAACCCGCATCTGCTGGTAGACGACTATCCACTTCCGAGACCGGACGACCTCTTCCGTAAACTAGCAGGAGGTACCTACTTTACAAAAATTGACCTGGCAGAAGCATACCTTCAAATCCCTTTGGATATCCAGTCCCGACAATACACAGTCATCAACACTCCCTCTGGCCTCTTCCAACTCAACCGGCTCATGTTCGGCTTGGCCAGTGCTCCAGCGATTTTTCAACGGTATCTCGAACAACTTCTCCAGGATATTCCGGGATGCATCAACTATCTCGACGACATAGTCGTCACGGGACCCTCCGCTGCCGAACACATGACCAACCTCCGCCTACTCTTCCTCCGCCTCCGGGCAGCAGGATTGAAAATGCAACCTTTCCAAGTGTCAATTTTTTCAACAATCCATTTCCTACCTGGGTCACATCATCGCTCAGGAAGGCATTTCCCCAGCATTTTCCTATGTGGACGCTATTTCCAACTTACCTCGGCCTCAGGATCTACATCAGTTGAAATCTTTTTTAGGCAAGATTTCATACTACAGAAAATTTATACCCTCAGCAGCACAAGTGGCAGCACCCCTGTACCACCTCTGTCGCAAGAATGTCCCGTTCCGTTGGACCCCAGCTTGCGAGACCGCATTCCACACCCTTAAACAGCAGCTCAAGTCCGCAGCATGCCTCATGCCATACACTCCAAACCTCCCCTTGATACTTGCCACAGATGCATCCGATTACGGTGTGGGGGCAGTTCTGTCTCATAAATTACCAGATGGCACGGAACGCCCCGTAGCTTACATCTCCAAAGCCCTATCGGCTGCTCAGCTTAAATATTCTCAAATCGAGAAAGAGGCGCTAGCTATTGTTTTTGCCTGCTCCAAATTCTATTCCCTTTTATATGGGATTTCTTTTCATCTCATTACCGACCACAAGCCACTCCTATCACTATTTGATCCGTCCACACGTCTGCCTACCAAAACATCCCACCGCATCCAGCGTTGGGCACTATTCCTGTCCCAGTTCAGATATACCATGCATTTCCGTACCACCTCCAGGCATGCCAATGCAGACGCCTTATCCAGACTACCGCAGGGACCAGACCTTGCCTTCGACAAGTCGGAACTTCTGGTGTTCCAGATCGACGATGACATACAAGAAGCACTGAAGACATTTCCAGTCACGGCCTCAAAAGTCGCGGCAGCCACAGGGGAGGACCCCCTCCTCCGTGTCATCCGACACCACATCCAACACGGGTGGCAAACACGTTCCCCTCCACGCCATCATCAAGACCTCAAGTTCTACTACTCCATCCGCCACCAGCTCTCAGTAGTAGAGGGAGTGCTCCTCCGCACAGAACCAAATTCCACCCCGAGGGTCGTCGTTCCGAGATCCCTACAACCGACAATCCTCCAAACTCTCCACCAAGGACACTGGGGAATTGCCCGCACCAAATCCCTTGCCAGACGCCATGTATTCTGGATCGGCCTTACCACGGATGTCACAGATGGTGCGGCGCTGTACCATCTGTGCCCAACAACTGCCCCGCCCCCCTCAAAAGTTCCTTTCCTGGCCGGCACCGTCCGGACCCTGGGAACGCATTCACCTCGACTTCGCTGGCCCATTCCTAGGCCACCAGTGGCTCCTAGTGACGGATGCCTTTTCCCACTTCCCATATGTCGTCCGTTGCTCCACAATCACCACAGAGGTCACCATTTCAGCCCTCACGAAGATCTTTTCCATCGAAGGATTACCATACGCTATCGTCACAGATAACGGACCGCAATTTCGAAGTCGGGAATTCCTATCCTTCTGTACCGCCAACAATATCCAACACCTCCTCACCCCGCCCTTCCACCCCCAATCTAACGGGGAGGCGGAACGGCTAGTCAGAACATTCAAAACCCAAATGACCAAATACACCACAAGTCACAAACTCGAAGAGGCATTGACACTCTTCCTCAGTTCCTATCGAACCACTCCAGTGGGGGCCAAAAGCCCGGCGGAATTGCTGCATGGCCGCCAACCTCGCACTCTCCTCCATCTCCTCTTACCCCCGCCCAAAGTACAGGTACCTTCGGGCCCATTCCGTTTCACCCCGGGCTCCCTAGTCTGGGCCCGCGGGTTTGGCTCCCGGGCCGGTTGGCTTCCGGGGGTCATCCAGCGGCCCCGGGGCCGCCAACTGTTCGACGTCAGCCTGGATGGCCGGATAGTGCGACGCCATCGAAACCAACTACGTCCCCGCTACCCCACGGCACCGTCCTCTTCCACCACGGCACGGCCATCCACTTCTTCCTCTCCTTCCCTGCCACCTCCACCACTCCTGCCGTCTAACCGTTGCTCAGGGACAGTTACAGCGCCACCAACGACGCCACAACCTGTCGGTCGCTCCGACACCCTTCAGCCGCAGCCTCTCGACCACCTGCGGGGACCATCTTCAGCGCCCCCCGTACAGCCCCCGGCCATCGACGCCGACGAACCGATGCCGTTAGCTCCACAAGTACCTCCACCACAACCTGCACCACGACGCAGGTCGGCACGCATCGCCAGGGGAACAGCTCCGTACTCCCCTGGAGGTAGCCTTCATAGTCTGCTCCAGGGCGCCGCGGCAGACGACCTCGCAGACGTCGCAGACATCGCTTCCCCCCCCCCCCCCCCGGGAGGGAGGTATGTTCAGTCTGCCAGTAAAGGCCCCTGCCAGGCAGACCTCACACACAACGCGCCTGCACGCCGGGATACATATACGACTCCAAACAGGCGCAGAGACATCAAAAACAAACAGGAAAACAAATAGAATCATCTAGAAGCTAAGTGGGACTATTTCTTACAGAGGTCGCCGTACTACCACACAACGGAATTCCTGCGCCAGGCCGCCTATATAAGCGTAGCCGGCCGCTCCACCGCCAGTTCCGGCCTGACCGCGGAACCAGCTTCAACTACAGAAGACCACCGGAAGTTCGCGAGAAGTAGAAGCCGTCTCTCTCTACCCCGGATCAGGACCAGGCTAAATTTCTCGACGGTCATCCGCTAACTGTACCACATTTGTTATTGTTACCAGTGTTTTGTGTACATAGTAATAAACCTCAAGGAACCATTAAGTGTAGTTCACTTCAATATTCGTGGGCTTTCAGAATATCACCATCCACTTTGTCCGATTTCCCTTCCGTTCTCGAGATATTTACAACAAAAATTGAACTGTTTCATATGTAAATTTCCCTTTTGGGGATCCATGGAGAGGGTTTTAGCTAACCAAATGTAGAGTGTTTTTCCTTTTGCTTTACAAGTACACGTGTACATAGTTTCATCGAGAACGGATAAACACTGTGGTTTTATATATATATATATATATATAGATGAATAATAACTGTAATTAACTAATCTTCCATACTTTCTTTCTAGTTTTGAATATGGACCTGAAGTAGGATTCTAATCAGAAGTCACTATTAGGAAAGAAGCAAACGTGTGCTGAATACGAAAGAATTACGCGTTCAGTAAACAAAGATGATACAAAATGGCATGTTGTCTTCCGTTACTATGATGTAGCGCGGATTTAAATTTTTTTTATTACATATTGTTTGAGTAAAGTGGCGAAAAGCCTTAAACACAAAGTACTGTTACTTTTAATAGTAAAATGCAATTACGCTTATTTTGCGTTCTATGAGAAAATTAATTAGTACGACTGGTTGAAAGAAAGTGTTGTAATGCATTTGAGAATGGAGGGCAAGATCCAGCCAGTATAGATTCGACGGAAAAGAACGAAGGAATATAAACAAAAAGTAAAGAAACTTCACAGTTAAAACGGGAAATTTTAACCATTGTTGTGCATAGCGTAGCGTCACTTTGAAACGAAGTCAGCCGTAGATAACCATCACCCACCAAAACACTGGGTCCTACTGAATCCTCTGATTATGCCTACAGTAAATTTCGGAATCTACATCGATACCATTAACCACACCCAATATGGGACATCGCAATGTCAATATAACCTTTTTCTTTAATTTACTTTTAACCGATTGAATCTTTGTGAAATAAAGGAAATCATCAACTCATTCTAGTTAACGTGAGTCTGGTGCGATAAGATACGGTATTTTGTCTGATATGTGAAATACACTCTGAATGAAAGTGTTAATTTTTGTAATTGGGTAAATTGATTTTCGTATTTAACATTTTAATTAAAGGATATTGCTGTATGATGCTGTGCCAATTATTATATTTCGGTCTGGTTTCAATGAACTGAACTTGTTTGTTATGTTCAAAATAATGTTGAAATTCTTGAGATTGATTTTAGTTCCTAATAAATTGTTTCCATTATTTCCACGCAGTTTCGAATAAGTTTTAGGTTTGTAAATAATTATTTATTTTGTGGGCCATTGTCAGCGGATTTGGAACAATAGCGTCTTGAATTTGAAGCACTGGTAAATACAATTTCACTACTGCCGTGTACAGGATTGGCTCGCAATACCGCTGAGACAGCTATAGTAAATTTTGTTATGCAATTAGGCCTTTGTACTCCCCAGTGCAGAATAGGAGCATTAAGAATATCCATAACAATACACTATCATCATCTTCGCCAGTCCCCGCTTTGAAGCTGGTCGGTTGGGGATTCTTGTCCTCAGACATTTCCTCCCTCAATCTTCTTTTATTTGGTATGTCTTGACTTTTGGTTGGTCGTCTTGCTGGCGTATTATTGATGATTATTCTTTTCACTCTGTCAGCACTAATGGTCTGTTGTGTTTGTCGACTGCTGTTTCATATTTACCGAGACAACTGACTAGTGGGTTGGCAGAGTGATGTGCTCCACTGTAGAATTTATAGGAATGTTGCCTGAATCTTTCAATCAGCCTGGCTGTTCCCGACGCCTCGTGGACTGTGTCAGTGGGGAAACGGTCGGGCAGATGTAGTGCCCGCTCCAGTGCCCTGTTATGCAGCCCTTGCAACTTTCTCAGGTGGCAATTAGCAGTTTACCCTCACACGGAGCAAGCGTACTCAATTACCGGCCTAATCAATGAGCAGTAAAATGGCAGCTCCTAGATGTGGTGTCTACGAGCTTTCCCGGTTAAGTATCCGCTAAAGAGCACTTACCCTTTGCCTGATGTCCTTGATGTGAGCTCACCATGTCAGTTTACAGTCAACTGTTACACCATGGTAGCGAGCAGTTGTTGCCCAGGCGATGGTTTTACCTCCGAGCTGAAGTTGCGGGTGAGGTAATTGCTGTCCGCGGCGTCCTAGGCGTCGCGCCAGCATAATCGCTTGCGTTTTAGCGGGGTTTATACTTATCCGCCGCCAGCTCCCGGCCCAGGCTACTGTCTACTGAAGAGCATCCTGCAATCGTCTTGTGGCGATGGCTCTGCTGCGGCTGGATGTAAAGAATGCCGTATCGTCGGCGTACGTGGCCGTTTTCACATTCGGAGGTGCTGGAATACTGGGTGTGTAGACGGTAATAAAGAACAGGGACCGGCACTGAACCCTGTGGTACACCTGCATGAATGCACCGTCGTGTTGACATGGCATCACCAACCCTGATGCAGAAGGTGCGCCTCTACAGGTAGCTGCGGATCACAACTTGACGAACAGACCTGTATGCCACACTGAGGCGAAAGCACGGGCGACATCGAGCAACACCAAACCACAATAGCTTCTCTCGTTGAAGGCTCTTGTTGCTGTCTCCACAATTAGCATCAGCTGCTGCGTTGTAGAGTACCCTCTACGGAACCCAAGTTGGTGATCGGGTATGACGCCTACGGCCTGGATGTAGGTGTCAGTACGCTTCAGCAGAATTCTCTCTACTACTTTGTTGAGAGCGGGAAGCAGGCTGATGGGCAGGTAATGCTGGGGAAGTATTGGATCTTTCCCATCCTCGTGGATACCGACCACAATGGCACGCTTCCATGCTCTCGGGAAAGTCTGATTTCTCCGGATGGTATTGAAGAGTCGTGACAAGTATTTGATGGCTTCTGGTGGTAGATTTGTGAGTGCTCGATTGTACACTTGGTCGTGCCCAGGTGCCTTTCGTGGATTCAACCCCGCGAGGTAGCTAGCTACCTCCTGCGGTCCAATCTCGGTGATGTCATGGTCGTCGTTGGTTGACATGTACTGTCGCAGTCGGTGACGTACTGCAGCGATGGGGCGGTCGTCAACGTCGTCTTCGACAGGTTGGAAGTTTTTTTCAAAGCTGCCAGTGAGCGCATTATCCTTGTCTTCCGGTATCCAATATATTAAATAATGTTTTTTTTTTTTACTATTTTCATTCCTCCCAGATAAAGCCTTCGAGGCGGGCTACTAGAAGGTCTCGAGGAACCTTTTAAGCCATCTAGCCTAAAGGGGGGAAAGGGAGTGGAAGTTGGCCATGGCCTTGCAGGGAACCATCCCGGCATTCGTCTTGAGTGACTGGGGAAAACTACGGAAAATCCCAGTGAGCATGGCCGGACGGGATTTGACCCCCGTCCTCCCCATTGTTAGGTGGGGAGGCAAATTTTCCCTCCTCCCAACTCGATGATATACTAGATGCATTAGACTTCTTTATGTAATTGCATATCAACACTTTGACTGCGAAAAACAAATTCTGTTTCGTTGAGCGCGAACAGCTGGAATGGTTTTCATAGGGCTTCTAACACTCTGAAGCTCTAGGTCCCCTGTTTATTTTATCTTGATGTAGCATCAGGTACCTGCTAGATGTTTTTGTTGAACGCGTTTCAAGTAAAAAAATGCTTCTCGGATTCTTATGAGATCGAAGAAAGTACAAACCATGGTGCCAAGAGTAGAACGGGGTATGTTCCATTTTGATGTGGAGTCAAAAAGCTGTGAAATATAGATGAAGGGATGCGCGAATTAATACCCGTTTAAATGTAAGTTATTTGCCGCAGTCCAAGTATTTGATGGAAAACGTTCCAACGGTATCGTATTATTAGGGATTGGAACATATTCATCATCATCAGTCGTTTAACTTTTTTCTGAGTGTCAAGACCCCAGGAGATTTCTCACTTTATTTGCAGCTTTCTTACCAACGCATTGATTACAACTTAGGACTTCAAATTATTGTACGAGAATCTTCGATAGATGTCCTGACATCATCTGACAACGATTTGTAAAATAAAAACCAAGGGAACTAAGTTACGGGCGACAGCTAGTTTCTTTAGTAAATATAAAGTACATCTGAAGTTTCTCTTACCATCGCAGTCGAGAAAGTTGACTTAATGGGGAGAAATAAATTTATTTGACATCAACGTATTTCATTCCGAGCAACATTTTATGAAGACTCGTGTGAGGACAATTTGTACTCTGAAATCAACCAGTAATATTACAGCATGATACCTAATGACCTCTCAAACTTTCCTGTTGTTAGTACAATGTATTGCTTAAAAAGAAAAAAAAGTTTCTTTTAATTTTTGATACTGCAGCAAGTATTCAGATGGAATGCATTTATATCAGTTCAGTGAATTCCAGAGCGCAATTAGATTGATAAACGAGCTACGATTTGCCCAGTGTGAAATAAAACCAATACATTGCTGTTCAACCAATGCACACGGAGGCATCCCATATAGGCAAAATCATCGATTATCACAAATGACTCACGGGGAAAACACAAAATCGCATCACGTCAACATTCAATTCATTTCGCAACTCATTAACAGCAGAAACCGTTTCACATCCAAAACATTCAGCCCTCTACTCAGCAACAATACTAAAGTACCAAATTAATGACCTAAAATGTACATATATTATAGAACCCAAGTTGTATATCACCTAGCCTCATTACGGTACTCACTTACTTGTTTAATATTATTTGCTTTTCGTCGAAAGTTGTTTGAGTATTATTACGATATGAATGGGACACTAGACCCATCGAGAAATATTGTTCACAGTCATAACAACAGTAAGAGTGCAAAATTAGCTGTGAAAATATTCCATGGAAGATTTTATACATTTTAAGATAGTTAAAACATAGTTAAGGAGAAACATGAAATTTTAGAATAATTTTGAAATTGTATCGAAAATTAAGACTGGCTGCTTGATAAGTCGTTCTAGAAACCATATTAAAAACATAAAAAAAGAATACAAAACAACGTTTCCTAAATTTCCAGAAATAAGCTTAACTGTTTAATGTTCCGTAACATCGTCTAGTTGCGTACATCATAATAAAGAGAAATAAACAAACCTTTTGGCAATAAGATAACTTTTTAGGACATGACATGGGTTCCAATGGTGGAAAATATTCAGAACTGACGATGGATTTCGTGATGAGTAAAATCTGTATTTCTTCCGTTTTTACCATGAGATATCCCATATCTAGAAAAAGAGAGCTTTTAGATAACTAAATGGTGCACTCAAATCAATTCCACGCGGGAAGCAACGAATTTCTTGACTGCATTTGCACGTGTTTTCGTTCGTCTCATTTCCCTAATCCTCGAGGTTCATTCATTTCGCCAAGTCTTCATTTATAATACGGACATCCGTTTTGAGTGAGTGACTCAGAGATGTGTTTCTTACCGTTTGTGGCTCAGCCTGTGTATCATGCAGTTTATCGATAGTCCCGACGATTTCTGGTACTTTTTGTTTCTATATAATGCGACCTGCATATCGTTATAAATCATGTTACGTGATTGAAAACTGTCAGTATGATCTGACTTTTCAATCTAAATGCGTTTTATAAAACGTATTCAACATCAGTAGCATTTACATTCCGGAAGCATGTCCTGATAGATAACGTCAATACGGCTCCCCCGATAGTATAGTGGCTAACTGTTGGCCTGAAGATCCAAGGGTCACCTCGGGTTTGTGTGGTTATAATTTACTACTGTGTTTATCCGCAGCTGTCCTTCACTTTGACAACAACAAACACTTTGAAGTCAATGAACACACACTAGAAATATGATTTTTTTTAAAAATGGCCTAATGATTATGTCAATAAAACAAAAGGATTTTTCACTGAAATACATCAAGCTTCCATGTGCCAGAGATACCTCCAACAGAAAAATTGCATCGCCTGTTATGTTAAATGTCTGATTTTTTTAAAAATGTTTTAGATGAAACTGCTTTTGACAATCAAGATGGCGCGTGATTCTATTTAGTAGTGTAATGTAAATCGGTGACGGAACAGACGATCATAAATGTTGCAGTATACACGACCTGTGGAAAATAATTTAGTTATTTGATCGTTAAACCTTACATTAGTAGCATTGTTTTTAACAATTCAGTATGTATATAAATTGATTGTTTTCATAATTTTTTAATTAGGTCTGTGTTGTATACTATTTATACATTTCTTTAAAAAAAGTAAAGTACCTTAATATTTTTGTCTCTGGTTTTTAGGAAGTACACAGATTTGTTTCTTGTTATTTCCTTGACTCTGTGTGCTGGAGAGGCGGACACAATTAACTATGATGTAACCAAAAGGAAGATACTGGCTGTAGGCATTTCTCTACGAACCGGGAAAGAGCGAGGAGAAAAATCAGGCAAGCCATTTTTTTTTTTTTCGAAATTTAGTTCTTGTTACTGCTCGATTCAGGCTACTCATACGCATCATGTCAAAACATATTAGCAATTAAAATTTTAATATATTTTTCTCGGGCTTCCAGCAGTGTTAAGATGTCACATTTGCGGGACGTTTCGAAGGCGTCCATCTCTGCCTTCATTCTCAACACAGAACGAAACATCTCCTCCCCGTAAAGGCTAGTGATGTAGGATCGTAATTTTTCACGCCTTCGAAACGTCCCGCAAATGTGACATCTCAACACGGCTGGAAGCCCGAGAAAAATATATTATTATTCAACGCCGTGAAAAATTAAAATTTTGTTTATAAAAGGGAAAGAATTGTGAAATTCAAACTTTAAATAGTCTTTTCTCAGGGTTTTATAAGAATTAACTTACCTGTTTTTTTCCCAGACTTTTCAACTGTAATTCGTATTGTTATTTTGTATTTAATGTTTTGATGCTATTGACATTCCATTTTCGCTGAGTGACCACAGAGAACAACAGAATGTCGGGATGGTTAGTACGGGGTTTGAACCTTATCCAGAACGTTAAATTGGAGAAATATCGGTATCTTGCAGAAGGAACTCTGAAATTAAATGAGAAATAGTTTCTGCAGTAACGGTTACTATAGAGTGTTACGACGTTCTTCTGACAGCCGTCCATTACAGAACGGGAATTGTTGAGTGGTCGCTCCTCCTCTGTAGACTACCAGCGTTACAGAAGAGTTTGCCCGGCAGCCGCTGTTTCTGCTTGCAGGCTCCGGTCACGTTTCCAGATGACGCGCAGTGTTATGGAGGCTGTTCTTGGAATGGGAGGAGCGCGGCAATATGACACACTTATCCGACAAAAGAAGAACCAGTCCCGCTGCATCTGATTGGAGCCTCGGAGCAGAGTAAGCAATCTGGAGGGAGAATTCCCCGCGGAGCAACAACACAACGCACAGCGTCACAGCTGAATTCGGTTCGCACCAAAAAAATGGGGGAGAGTGGATCAAGATTCGAACTTTCAAATGATAGTACAGGAATTTAGTTGCTGTGTTTAGTAAGAGTTGTTTAAATCAAAACTGCTACAAATGCAATACCTGCAAGTGTGGTGCCATAACAAATGAAATAATGATTTCTCTCTTTTACTATACAAGAATTTTACTAGGGCTGTCTACCGCGCTTTCAAAGTCAGATTTTCATCTTCACTATTACTTTTGGGTATTTAAACACACTAAAATATTATATTAAAAATTTAGCAGTTTCTAAGTGTGTCAATGTACAATTATTTCTTCATAATGAGTTATGTCCATTGCGTCACAGTAGCCCCGTGCGTGCCTTATGTCTCAATGGTAGGTAAATTTTTATTCCTGTTTCTATTAAGACAGAACATCGCACAGCAACAACATGAATAGTGCTTCAAAAATCGACTATAATATGGGCACGGTAATTTTAATTTATACATGCGAGGTAGAATAATTCCAGTTTCAAATCTCCAGCGGATCACCATTTTGCATATCCTTTGGAAAGGTGAGGGACAGTTTTCGGATGAAACGTGAGCGCGCGTTTGTGTTTCGTGTATGTGTTTTTTGGAGGAGGGAGGTGTTTGTGTGTGTGTTTGTGTGTGTGTTTGTGTGTGTGTTTGTGGGTGTGTGTGTTTGGGTGTGTGTGTGTGTGTGTGTGTGTGTGTGTGTGTGTGTGTGTGGCTTCAAAGAATTTCAATTAAGACAGCAACTGGGTTTTTACGAAAGCCGTCTATAATTTTAGAAGTTAATGACTCCCATATTAGTTTCTGATCTCTGCCTTATACAGTAAAATTGTATTACTTGGTCATGATACTGAAGATATTTTAAGCAAAAATGCGACAGAAGGCTGACAGGCGGACACGTACTGCATCTGTATAAACCTGAAAATTTTGCAATATTCGGAGAAATAGGATTTGCATTTTGGTAGCATGCTTATAAACAATAACCAATAATCTGTTTCTGGTATAATATTAGTGTAAATTATGTGTCAAACAATAAAGTATGTAATTAGTATTTAAAGGTTTCGGCGTTTACATGTTCTGTGACGTTAAATTAAGTCTTTATAGAATTCTGAAACCTATTTGAGACGGAGAAAACAGCTTGTCAAAATAATGGTTTTTCCACAATCACACCCTGCTGGCTTGTTCCTAACTGACAACCTGTCTCATTGATTGTCATCAGATATTAATCTTCACCGTCAATGGAAAAAGTAAGAAGCGAAATGTGTGTTGCGCAGAGCGTAGAGACGTGCTTCTTGATATTCCTCGTCCTACTGTTACGCAAAGCACCTCGAGAATCGCTGTTCAGCTTCATGAATTATGTCGTCTGTGTTGTCGAATCCCCGGGCACCGAGAGGGCTCCTGAGCTTATGCAAGTGAAAGAAACAGGTGGCCGCGAAATCAGACAGGCAGGTGGCCGGGTTAAATATCAGTCGCTGCTTATAACAAAACCAGTTAATTGATTCACGTCTTAGTTTATACTTGCTCACTTGTTTATAACTTATTAAGTCATTACTTGATTCATTAGAAATCAGATTCATAATTTATCAGATAATATGATGAAAGCATATCCAAAGATTACTCACTAATAAAGACGTCCATGTTGTGAATAAGAAGTATCCCCTAGTAAAATCTAACTGCTCCAGCAGGTTCTCGCTACCAAAGAGTAATGCAGACTTAGTAGTACTTGAAGTCAGTATAGCACTCAGTCAGTTTTTTTTTAAAAAAATACATCTTGTCTGTAGTAATGTTCTGAATATTGAATCTTCTGGAGCATTGTACAGACACTACATTATTCCATTTGTACGCAAGCGACAATTTCCGTTTGTCTTTGAAACAATGTATCAACCATAAATCACAAAGTAAATCAAACGCGAAGCATTCTTATAAATAACTGGCTTTTAGAATACTGTGCGACATTAATATGATAATTAAATAAACACTTCTTACCTGTAGTTGTTTTCATTGCATTCACTACCAGTATAATATTACAAAACTCACACAAAATGCTGCGGAATAGTAGTTACTTTAATTTAATTAAAAAAAGATAGTTATAGATGGAATATGATACTATTGCTCCATTAAAGGAGTCAACATCTAAGCGAGATTCTTTAGTGTAATAAGTGGTATTAGTCCGATGCTTTTCCCTCTGATACAATGCCATTTTACTGCGACTACAGGGATTGACTCGGTAACCTGATCGTGGTATTTAATAATAATAAAACTTCATAACTGTTCCCGTACGTTTCACATGCCGGAAGCATTGCAGACAGTTCCTCGCACGCGAGTACGGATGAAGTGGATTACATCATAACTCACATGTGACTGCCCCGCATACGCAACAGCCCGCATTGCGTAACGGCCACACTGGCTGCAGCCTCGGGAAGCAAGGGGCCGCCGCATTTAGGAGCACTCGTGCCAAGTTTGCCAGCAGAGAGAGGGTTGACAATCTTTCATTTCACGGTGCTGGAAATCATATGAAAATATTGCTTTAAACGCGTGTCGCCCGACTTTGCATTCGCTGAGAAGAGAAGGGTGAACATATGAAGTACCGGAAGAACTAACTACTACCCCCCTCCCCCCCCCCAAATGCGTACTCCACCACCTAACAAAACTATCTGTAACCAAGAGGAGGGACACCGGCTAAGTCCGGTGTGGTTCCCCCTCTCCTTACACTCTTGTTTGCAAGACTTCCCGTGGGGTAACTTACGCGAACGGCTACGCACATCTCAGAGGGGACTAAGATGAAAAACAGTAAACAACTTTTTTTTAGCTCATATGCGTCATTGCTAGGCACTAAACTATCAAAAGCTTTTTGTGTCAAGGTGTGATTTTTTGTCGAGGTCCTGAAATGGCACGGGTGGAGGACGTGGTGTGCGGTACAATGAACGACCACTCTGTCTGCCAACTAGCCGTGATTAATGGCTACTGAACGCATGTGCAGCTCATGTTGGCTGAGCCTGGAGTCAAACTTAGAGCAACGTCTGACGGCATGAGCCGACTCAGCACAGTAGTAAATTGTGCAGCTTACATACACATCCGAACTTTAATAACGAGCAGGCTGCGAAGCAAACTGATGTTAATCAGCTAATTAATTTGATTGTAAGATTTTTAAATTGTGTGTTCATTTAATTAATGCCGCTTTGGTAATCCTTGGTTGGTAAATAACATTAATTATGTAACAGGTTTAGCCCTTTCGTTGTAAATTGTAATCAATGTACTGTGAGCAATTTATGATATCTCGGAATGGAGAAAATGTGTAAATGTTGTATGTTTAATGGATTTATTGTAGTCAATAAATACTCTTATATCATTACTATCGACATTTTAAGCTGTGTTATGGATAGAATTTTAGCTTGAAAACTAGACAATAATCTTGTGATTCTTAAAAAATGTAATTTTCATCACCACTTTCGACTCTGCTCCCCACCTCACAATACAGCGAATGTTTTGTGACTTTTTCACTCAACTTGAATAACAGCATTTCTAAGAATCTCATGCAAGTAAAAACACGTAAAGTTATTTAAAAATATGATAGTTCCTCCAGGTTTTCGCAATTTATTTATGCTCCATCCGTCTCAGGAAGTGAAACGTTGAAATCATTGGTGATTAAGGCTTTTCAGTTTCTGAACGATGTCAAATCGGAACGGCGGTTTGCTCATCGAATTATTCCAAACTTTTATCAATCTGAGGAAATAAGATTTTCATAGCGCATTTCTCCTTTTATTTGAATCTGGTTACTGGACCATATAGTCCACTAATGCATTTACACCATCAAACAATTAGCTACTTTACTCGTATTAAAATCGTTGCATTAGTATATTTGTATGAATGTAGATCAACACAGTGCCTCTGGCTAGCTGAAGAGATTATGTAAAATTTGAAATATATCTTCATCTTCAAACAGAGGCCGATACTGCCGCTCGATACTAATCGAACTAACGCTTGGCATGCGTGTAAAGCTTTTGCGCAAATATACGTGAGTCTGTTTCCATCCATTAAGGTTCACTCCAAAACGATAGAGGTAGATAATAACTGCTTTCAGAACAATCAAGCTAAATTGTTCGTGTAAAAGGGCCCTAATGGATGCAGAGTGAATTTCTCTCGCAAAATCGCTTCTCCCCTTTCATGTCAAGCTTACGTCTTTTTTTCCTGAAAAAGCGTGAGAAGGTTTTCCTGTAAAGGCTATATATAGCGATGAAGTGAAAGACTTAGTAACCAGTATCTGCAATATTTTTTTACCCTCAGAAGCCTGACAATTAAGTTTTCTAACTCATAAACAGAGAAATGCATGTGAATTTTGCGGATGTTTGCCATATAAAGACTGCTCATATATTTTTTAAATGTTTCTGTAAATTCGTAAATTTATTTACTTTTAACAACATCTTATATCAAAAATTTTAAAATAAAATAGACATCGCGAAACGTTCTTTTTTTGTCACTGTTTATCGTTACATTTGTTTGTAATTTGTTATGAGTTGTGCAGATATTGGCCATATAATGACTGGTATCGTTTTATGTTATTGGGAATTCATCAACTGTTTTAGTACTAACCGTACTTTATACATAAGTTTTTGGAAGTAAAAATACGTTTGGAAAATATTCTTTACCTTATTTTATTTCATTTGACTTTAGTCACAGTCTAATTCAGATAGTTACAAAGTAGTATTACGTAGTACATGTGGCCTTCGGTTTTGAGTGAATTATTTTCGTATGAAATGATCTCGGGTCAAGAATGCATTCTTGACTCGGCTAGTCACCCGAGAACATTTCATACATTCTCAACGCCGAGAAAGACTTCGTTCATATATGAATTATTTTCGTTGATTTCTTATTTGAGAAGGCAATTGTTTGCATGAGGCAGTGGATGTCCGAACCATCTTCTAGGAGTTCCTTTGTTGCTGCTGGGTATATACACCTCAACATGGTGTGTTGTATATATATCGTTCAGTTCTCCACAATACGCGCACATTGAGGAGTCACCTGCCTTCATGATGATTTTTTTTATCGTTGAATAGGACATGTCCAGTTCTCAACCTGTTTATTACAGTAATTTCCCTTCTGTTAAGGTTGAAATGGTCATACCATGGTTTATCCTTAATTTCGTTGACTATGACCCCGAGAGTTTCGGTCAGTGTTGATGGTTACGATTGTGTCCGCTGTGGCCGGGAGGCGCCACTTGTCGTCCATTTTCGCTGCCACTTGAACACGCGCTCGCCTCGTTACATGGCAGCTCAACTCGACCCAGCTAGGGACCACTGCGAGAGGAAGCTCGCAGCCAGACTAGCTGCAGGCCTTGGATCTCCAGAAATGTTACACCCGTTGTTATTTTCAGTTTTAGAACGACGATAACGCTATGTGAAGATTTAAATTTTCTTGCAGGATGGAAGGTGAAAAATAATCAAAATCTAATGCAAAATATTGTTTTTAAAAAGAGAAATTTAGTATTTTTTAAAATTATGGCTTTACGCCTCGTCGACTTCGAGGTCATTAGAGGGATTGGGGACAAGGAACTGGAAGGAATTCGGCCATGGCCTTTCGAAGGAAGCATCCCTGCATTCGCCTGGAGTGATTTGGGCAAACCATAGAAAACCCAAATCTGGATGCCCGGACGGGGATTCGAACCGGCGTCCTCCCTAAGGCGAGGCCAGAGCGTTAACCGTTCACCCACCATGCTTGGTGAAATATAGTCAATATTACAATTCGATAATTAATAATAATCAGAACATCTAATTACGTTTTTCGGTAAGGTAAATCCTATGGCTCCCAGCGCTTCCCGCAGGATTCACGGAGGTCAAGCTCCCGATTTACATTACAACCACTGCAACTAGAAGGTCAGCCCATTCTTCGGACTGCACACTGAGTGGGTCTGGGAAGTCGGCTTGGACGTTCAGCTTCGAGGAAAATTCCTCGATTCATCGGCGATCGAACCCCAATTTTTTCGGTAACATTTCTTTAATTTTATTCAGTCTTCCTACATAATGAATGCATATCCTTAATACATTTTCTCAAAGTTACCACATATTTGTGAGAAAAAGGATATAACGTTTTGGATGAAGTGAAAGAGTAATTCACGAAACGCAACAAGGAACAGATCTATGTGCCCCTAAAAAATTTCCCAGGCAATGGCGAACCCCCTTAAAAAAACTTTTTTTTTTTTAAATATGGATTTTTATTTTAAAAATTAATACAATTACAAAGAGCAATTAATGTGATTAATAGGCTTGTTTCTTGCAGCAGGTTGAGTCGATTTTAGGAGAATTTTTCTCATGTTCAAGATGAATTCACCATTGCACGTGTTGCACGCTTCGAACATCTATTTAGCCGCCATAACGTAAATCTTGTCGTGAAACCCTTACGACCAACTGGTGAACCTCTAGGCGTTCACGTACCCCATCTTGAAAAACCCTGGTATATTTCAAATGACGGGTTTTGGATAAGTCTCTTGATAACAGAGATACTAGAGTTACATCCAAGATACTGTTGATGTATAATCGAAACCTCTGTTCTATCTTGGGTTATCAGTGTGACGTCAGACATCGGCATGTTCTACATCTACATCCATACTCTGCTATTCACAATCATTGTGTGTGGCAGAGCGAGCTGAGCACCAATCTTAATTCTGCGCATTCCAATCCTGAATAGCATGAGGAAAGAAAGAATACATAAAAATATCATTACGGCATCTTATTTCTAGAATCTTATCCCTCCGGTCATTGCGACCTAAATTGGTTAGTGGAAGAAGTATCTCACTGCACTTGTGGGTCATAGAATTTCGCATATTATCGAATAAATTTAAATGTAAATGACGTCGTCTGTTTTCCAAACTATCCCAGCCCAATCTATGTATCAATTCTGTGACGCTTTAATAAGGGCTTAAACAACCAGTCACGAATCGGGCGGCTCTCCTCTGTACGCTCTCCACTGAGTCAATGAGGCCCTTGCGATACGGATCCCAAACTCCACAACAGTAATCCAGATGCGGTAGCACTAGTGTTTTATACGCTATTTCATTTGTATGAGCATTACAACTCCTCAGAATACGACTTATGAATCGTAATTTAGAATTAGCTTTGCCTACGACGGAAGTTATGTGCAAGTCCCATTTCATGTTGCTTTGTACTATTACCCTCCGATACTTCAGATACTTATTTTGCCTTCACTGAGGGCGCACCAATACATGAGTACAAATGCCACTGTCGCAGGTATGCATATTGAATCTTTTGTTAACGTTCTGTCGTCGAGCGAAATAACTTCCTTCCGATTCTTATAGTATTCTCGCAACGCCAACAAATTCTAGCACAGTTAAAGGTCAAAAGCACTTGGACTGTGCAGTGGAATATTAGCTTCTGGTATGCGGATGTCATTTCGCTGGTCCGTCTCTGCTATACGTCAATAAATATTGTACAAAGGAATAGCTGAATACACAATAAGGGTAAACATCTGCGGAAGTCAACTTTCGATTAAGCGTTTATGTTAGGAGCTTGTGAATGTATTGTGTACAGATGTAAGAACTGAGACCCACTACAGGAAACATATGGAATTGGTCTAAGGTGAAAAATATTTATTTTTTTCTTCACTACGGCATAATGCCAGGAAATAGTTTTCAGCGGTATTTTCCGTTTAGAATTTTTGAAGCAAGTTTTTGAAGTAGTCGATCATCTTACTCAAATTTCAGTAACTATTTCAAGGCTAAAACCGAGCATGGTGGGTGAACGGTTAACGTTCTGGCCTCACATTCGGGAGGACGCGGGTTCGAATCCCCGTCTGGGCATCCAGATTTGGGTTTTCCATGGTTTCCCCAAATCACTCCAGGCGAATGCTGCGAAGTATCCTTCAAAAGGCCATGGCCAAATTCCTTCCCGTTCCTTGTCCCCAGTCCCATCCCGCCTCTAATGACCTTAGCCGTCGTCGAGGCGTAAAGCCCTAAGTAAAAAAATCAAGGCTTAAATAACTGTATGATTTAATAGGAGAAGAAGGATTTTTTTTTTAACGTTTACAATCTATTCAAAAACTATTTCTTAATAAACGGCTCGTTATTCGAGTGCGACCAATTAACAGTTGCCGATGGCCGAGTATTAATAAATATTATCTCTGATAAATTTAGTATAAACTATACTAGCGACTAAAATGGATTGTGGCATATAAGGCCTACGGGTATTCCGGGCCCAAGTAGAGTTTAATTATTATTAGCACAGTTATGGCTTATCCACCACTGTATCTTTCTGTAGCTGGAAAAACTGTATTGGGGTAGGTTATTTGCCTTTCAGAGAGAAACGAGACAGCTGGAGCGAGTATACAGCTGTTCTTAGTGACCTCAGTTCTTGTCATTGACCACCTAGTGTTCACTGAAGCTCGCACATGCAACCGTAAGTTTAGCAGGAATTATCGATCCCGTGGAGTCAATAAATGCCTTTAGTGGAGCTAGGGGACAGTCAGGTATAAGGCAACCTCGGGGTCAGAGTAGGAATACGGAAAACCCTGGTCGACGCTTAGGACGGCGAGGCGGTTTCAGCAGTTTCAACGAAAACACAGCAGAAATACATGTACTGTCACCGACTCTATGTGTATGTAACAATTAGTGGAACAGTTGCGATCAAACATGTGATAGAAGCTGCTGCGATGGAAGGCGTGGCCGCAAAATGGGCTACTGAAAACAAATTAAACTAACTTGAAATAAGGATTGCGGTTGATTCCAGTCGAAAATCATTTGCAGGTGGTTAAATGATCTGCACTAGGTTGGTGAATTTCTAGTGATTGACCAGGTAGTGCAAGAGGTCATAAAAGAAAAAGTAAAAACTCGACAAAATACCCGATTAAATGCTACTGACATTTTTACTTTTTGTCTTATTATGTGTGATCAGACATGGAGAACACTGAGAGTAGAACTAGATCTCCAGCAAGTGTTCACAATATTTTTCGTTGCAGCTGTGCAGTGCTATCCGTTATGGTGGTACAGCTCGAATGACGGATGTTCCGCCTGGTGAGGTAGGTTAGCGGACGTCGCCTGCAGCTTTGGAGTGGCTGTGTTGGAGGGCTCTCTAGAAAGCTCAAGGTCTCCAACTCGAGGAGGCTGGCCCAGCCACCAGCATCACAGAGGGTTATACAGGCCACATGTGAGGATAAGAACACAACGAAACAATTTCAAATATTTTTCGTTACAGACGAGTACACTGAAATCTTTACTGAAATGAATACAAAGCACAATTGAAGTTGAAATTTACTCCTCACAAAAACAGTTAAATAGTTAATTCCTAAATTATACCGTGGAATATAATAAACCATCTGCCATCATCTTCAGTTCACTCCAAAAGGAAAAAGTATCACTGGTTTGGACAATGAACATGATCAGGGCTATATTGTTTTTTAGCCATCCAGACTGTCACACGAGCTCGTCCATTCATCCAGAACACCAGAGTAATCCATTCTCAGCGTAACAACCAGGTTTAACAGCGGATCAGCGGTATAGCCCTGGTTTAACATTCACTCCCGAACCGGCAAATACAGCACACCCACACACACACAAACACGCGCGCACGCTATGTATCCATCAGTTGAGCGTTGGAAACAATATTATTCAAAATAAGAAACAACATTGATAGGATTGGTGTTGTTTTTAAACGACTGAAGATACGGAGTCAATATTGTAATGGTACAAACTAAACTGATTGAAAATTTCAATGCATCTTAATACTTCGCAGTCAGTAGGGATATGGTGAATATTTCCTAAATTATGTTTTTTCGTTATGTCATGTTGATAGTTTTAATTTAAAAAAAAAAAACAGTATAATTTCGACAATAAAGATAAGAAACACATGAAATTAGCTAAGATTCTTTTAACAAGGTAATAAAATAACAATATAATAAAACATTCCCGCTATTGCAGAATTAATCAATTTAAATGCCGAAAACCTTTGTTTCGTGCAAGAGGAAATAAAAATGATTTCAACTTGTAATAGATAAATGACTGTAGGCTAGGAGCCGATCTTTGCTTATGAGGGCAATGTTTGTAGTAAAAATGTTCACTGATTCCTCGTTTGCGTCGTTTTTTTTTGATATATCACTCTAAAGAAAAAAATTTCACTGGTCAAAGAAACAACTAAGGGTTCTTGCGTTGAGGTGTACGACACTAGCTCGCTATTGACGTGAAATAATCGGCTAAATAATCAACAGAACCATTGCCATCAGCCACATACCACAATTTACGTATGTTGCGCAATTCGGATTCGTTTTTAGATGATTCTGAAATACCAAAACGAAAGTCAGGTAGTCCCTATGATTGTGGGATTAGACGTTTTATTTTTTACGTAATTAAACAGACTATGAACCGTACATGCTTCTTACATTTTGTTCTTTAGATAGATTCGGATACCAGACGTTTCCTAGCGTCAGGGATTAAGTTGATCGAAATAGATTGATATGTATCTAGCGAGTAGATCTGACTGAAAAATGAGAAACACAAGGAATTTGTTGACTCTACCCAAATCAAACGAAGCCTCACGTAGACATGATTGGAGGAAGAGACTAATGAATAACTAAGTTCAGTTGTAATCACAGAACCCGTCAAGCAGCAATTCTTTGATGGCTGAATACGGCATAAAAAAAACCTTGACGTGTAAATTATTCGAACTAACATTAATAGTGCCATGCGTATGCTAGTCTCGGTGATTCGATACCAATACAACGAGATAAATCTTTATTCTGCGCCAAACTAATCCTACAGAATAGATATAAACGTAATAGATAAAGAGAAGAGAAATTTGGAACGTTGGCAGTCCATAAGTGGGACAGTTTTCATTCTGAAAACTATGTAGTTCTCAAGAAAGAAAAAATTCCAAAAATTTCCGTTGCCTGCTCAGTCATAGCGAAAGGGCTTGATCGGACAGGAGAAATTTTATTTTACATAATTTCTTGGAATAATTCACAGTATAGTTTTCTGTTGAAAAATATTGTAGTTCCGAAGGTAATATCACTGAAAGGATTAACGATGCAGAAACGGCTGAATTAATTAGGTTGAAATCTGTAACGTTGACAGTCCAGGTTTCGGATTAATATACATATGACGTAAAAAACTGTAAAAAGGTACTTAACTAGTATCATGGTGGAAATTTAAATTTAGATCATGCTTCGGTATGTTCACCACAAATGATTCTGAAGAAGATTTTTTTTTCAGGCACGGTGTCGCTTTGAGCTTATCTGCGATTAAGGAATGCAATCCCGCAGCGTTTTCAATCCCGCGGGATTTGCGCCAATCCCTGGGGATCCCACGGAATTCCGCGGGAATGGCCATAATAGTTTTTCAACGCATATTTTTAAAACATAGTTATTTAAAGTGTTAACAAATTAAATAATAAACGTCTGTTAATTAAATTAATTTTTATGTTAAATGATAAAAATTAACAGTTAACAATATTTTAATCCACTAAATGACATAAAAAATTTTATCCTCTCTGAATCTAAACCAATTTTTAAATAAATAATAAAAATGCAAAATATTCAGTCTTAGGTCATATTATGTGCCTTAGAAATAAGTCATATCAGTTTGAAAACATGTTATGCATAGTGGCCAAGTCACCAGATTTTTTTTTATTATTATTTTAAATAAACGATCTATAACACCGAGCGAAAGCATTCTATTTAAAAAATTGAAGTGAATATACTCTTTTAATTTTAGACTTGGCTCAGAACAAGATCTCATAACTTTCACTGCACGAGCACGAAACTTGGTCTATTTTTACAATAATTTTTTGTGGTCTTCGTTACTCTGTCTCCTGATTTTTTGATTTATTATATAGTTGGTTCCTTGTTATTAGAAGGAACTATTCACCAAGACATAAACTGTCAAGTATTTCAGTTTTACTTTAAGTGGCGTAACAACTTTTTAGAGTGGAAATTATTTTCTTTATGTAAGAAAGGAGACTTCTCGGCGTATAATTACAATGAAGTCTTCACGGGTGTATAGCCGGATTGCGTTGTAAAACTACGAAATTTCACACCCGATACGCCCGTGAAAACTTCATTATAACTTTTGTTGCCTTTAGTCAAAGCAATAAGGAGTTGAAAGGACCCATGTTATTCACTCAAAAATAATGTATTGTGGTGATTTTCCACCCAAGAGGGATTAATCGAAAGCCAGAGCGGCACGTGTAAGCATGCGGCTTTCATCAAATAACATGTTTTTCAAACGCATTGAGGCGGCGCCCAAAACAACAATAAGTCACAGAATATACAATTGCCTTTTGATAACTGCTAATTATATAGGGATGCAATCGTCAAAATTACAATACCATTATTTTGCATCAACAAAATAAAATTTTCAGCCGCAAGTATAAGAAGTTGTCACAATTATTTTATCTGCAAATACAGGTGACGAGTGCGACACGTAAAAAATACTAATCGTACTAAATTATAGAAATGTGTGCTCAAAACAAACGTAAGTTTTAATGAATACGTAAAAGTGGATCTATTTACTTAGAATGGCGAAGGTTGACAAAAACAAACGTTTGTTCACACGAGTCAAATGCAAAATTCAAGCGTACAGGCAAACAGTGCAATACATCCCATAGAGACCGAGTGGGGCAGCGAGTCACGCAGACTGACACGCGGTTTGGCCGGATTTTGAGGATTGCGTATCCGCATAATTTTGTGCGGGATCCGTCAGACTGCCTAATGACGCGGGATACCGCGGGATTCCGCTTTGTTGGATTGCAATCCCTAACTGCGATGTTGCGATAATTGTTCATTAAACTTTAGCTTTTCGTAAACTCAGACTTTCAATATTGTTCTTTGTAATGTTTTTTTTATTTTTTTAAATAGAATTCTATTGACATTGTTGTCGAGTTTGCCTTTTTTGTGAAACAGATCTATTTCTTGTATTCGTTTAGTTCATCTTTACATAATTTAGGAAACGTCTTACATTTCTTTTTTATTCGTATCGGCCTTGTCGGACGACGAGACACTGGCACCAGTAAACAAGCGTCCGGTGTGTAATTATGACAGTGGGATAACATGTGTTCTACCCGAGATAGAACCGGGTTTGTCAGTTCCGGAACATTTACACCACTGGAGGACTATTGCGCTGCCATCTGTGTGCGAAACATGTAACCATGTTCTGTGTGTGATAAGTGCATTTTTGTTTGTGAAATGTGTAGTTTACGATGCGCAGTTTGGAGACCGTCCCAGCATTCGCCTTGATGATTGCGGGAAATCTCCTAAAAATCGCAATGAGAATACTGCGACAAGATTCGAACCTGGTTCTGTTTTACTTCCCAGATCCACTGTGGTGGTGCCTTAACACGGGAAGCCACGTTGGTGGGTTCTTAACTAATATAGTTACAGAAATCTCGTTTTTTGGACATCTGACAATGCGTTTGTTACCAATGTTTGCATTTCATATATTTTTGAACTTTGAACTTCAGCAATGTTTTGATAGACGCGACCGCGCAGTATTACGGCAACGCCTGTGTCTCCCTGTTACCGTAGTACTGTTATCGTCAGTATCACACATGCAGCACTCGCTTATTCAAACGCAGGCTTTGGCGTTTCTAGAGGATCAGTCAGAACTGGCGAAAAACTTTTCTAATCTGGCTAAAACGACGGTTTGCGCCAAGTAACTTCTCCCAGGTGCCAAATGCGACAGAAAAGTTTGCGCCACCTCGTTTAATATGCAACGATTTTTAAAACCTGTAACTCTGTACAAGCACTGAGTATTTTTACCTCATAAAAATGGCGACTGTCTCTTCGAAGAACAGTAATGAATTTAACAGCTCGGCATAAAAACTTTTGTCCTTATTGCCGACTAAGGCAATAATAAAGACGATATTTCGCTTTCTTTCCCCCTTCTAAAGCAGATGGACGCACAGGATTTCTGGTCTGGGGAACACAAGCTGTCAATGGAGTCACTGGTGTTGGATTTGTAATGAAAAGAGTAGGGAACAGGGTGAGTTATTATGAACAGTTGAGTGACAGGATTATTTTGATGAGGTTAGAAATAAGCCCACTCCAACCACGTTAGTACAAGTATATGCCAACATCACAGGAAGATGACGAAGACTAGAAAAAAATATACGCTGAAATTGAAGAATTAATCCAATATGTGAAGGGGAGGAAAATCTAATAATCATGGGTGATTGGAATGCAATAGTGGGAGAAGGAAAAGAGGGGAATACTGTAGGAAGTTTTGGTCTAGGAGAAAGAAATAACGAGGAAGCAGGTTGCTAGAATTTTGTGAAAGATATAAGCTAGTAGTGGCAAACACACTGTTTAAGAACCATGCAAGAAGTAACACACTGGAAACGTCCTGGGGATACAGGCAGATATCAGCTAGATTATATCATGGTCAAACAGAGATTCAGGAATCAAGTTCTAGACTGTAAAGCGTACCCAGGAGCAGACATAGACTCTGACCATAATTTGATAATGAATGACGTGCAGGCTGAAATTCAAGTGAATAGGAAGCAGTATAAGCAGAACAGAACTGGAAGTGAATAAACTGAAACAATCTAGCACAAAGAGAAAAATTTGCAGAAATGGCAGACTTAGGTCTAAGAAGTAACTCTGAGAAGCGCTCAAACCGAGGACAATGGAATGCATTAAAGACCAAATAATGAAAAACTGGTAAAGAAAACATTATGCTTTAGGGAACAAGCTGTCAGAAAACCTTGGATCACAGAAGAAAATTTTGGAACTGATGGAGTCAGAGGAGAAGGTACAAAAATGCTCAGGATAAAGCAGGAAGAGAGCACTACAAGTAATTTAGAAATCAAATTAACAGGAAATGCAAAAAAGCAAAAGGAAAAAAAGCTAGGAAGAAAAGTGTGAAGAAGTAGAAAACGAAGTGGTCATAGGTAAAGTAGGTGTTGCATATAGGAAGATCAAACAGAAAATTATGGAGAAATGAAGAAAAGAGGTGTAAACATTAAAGCCGCCGACGAGAAATCTCTTTTAAGCTCAGACGATACAGCTAACCTATGGAAGGAATACATTGACAAACTATATGATGGGGACGACATGAACAATAGCGTAATAGAAAAGGAAGGTGATGTCAACATTGAAAACTTAGGATATCCTGTTTTGAGGACTGAAATTAATAAAGCTCTGAATGACTTGAAAGCAAATAGGCAGTTGGAATTGATGAGATCCCTGCAGAAATTCTTAAATCCCTAGAAAAAGAAGGAATTGAAAGATTATTCAAGCTGATATCAAAAAATTTAGGGAAAAGGAGAAATCAAACTGATTTTAATAAAAATATCATCTTCACACATCCGAAGAAAGCACAAGCCGACAAATGTGAGAATTATCGCACCCATTAGTCTAACATCACATGCTTCAAAATTACTGACCAGAATAATATACAGAAGGATGGAAATGGTAGTAGAAGACATAGTAGGTGAAGATCAGTTGGGTTTAGGAAAAATCGCGGTACAAGGGAAGCAATTCTGTCTTTAAGATTAATAGTTGAAGGGCGCATCAAGAAAAATAAAGATACTATTATGGAATTTGTTGATTTAGAAAAAGCTTTTGATAATGTTAGATGGGATAAGATGTTCAATATTTTAAAGAAGTCAGGCACAAAGTATCGAGATAGAAAATATTTTTAAAAACTATATAAGAATCAAGTGGCTGTAATAAAAGTAGAGAATCATGAGAGACAAGCATCAGTTAAAATGGGGGTGAGACAAGGTTGTAGTCTATCCCCGTTAATAATCAACTTGTATGTAGAGGAAGCAATAAGAAAGGAAAAGAAAAATTTCTATGTGGCATAAGTGTTCAGGGAGAAAAAATCAGTATGCTACGATTGCTGATTACATTGTCTTGTTAGCAGAAAGGTATGAGGATATTGAGAAATTACTGAATGGCATGAACAAAATACTGAAGGAAGATTTTGGTCGGAATATAAATCAAAGCAAGACTAATGTGATGAAATGTAGCAGAAATGATACAAATACTAGAAGATTAAATATAAAATAGGATCGAATGCAAGTGGAGAAGTAAGTGAATTCTGTTATTTGGGAAGCAAAATTAACAACCGATGACCGAAGCAGGAATGATGTTGAAAGCAGAATAGCTTAGCAAAAAGAGCATTCATGAAAAAAGAGAAATCTTTTAGTTTCAAATATTGATCTCAGAATTAGAAAGAACTTTTTAAAACTCTATGTCTGGAGCACAGCACTTTATGGTAGTGAAACATGGACTTTAGGAATACCGGAAATAACGAAAATTGAAGCATTTGAAATGTGGTGCTGCAGAAGAATGCTGAAAATTAAATGGACAGACAAAGTACGAAATTAACGTGAGGAAAGAAGTTTGTGGAAGAAACTTACAGAAAGAAGAGAGAGGCTGATAGGTAATATGTTGAGACATGTTGGATTTGTTAAATCGCTGGTGGAGGGAACGGTCGAAGGTAAGAACTGTAGAGGAAGACAGCGATTAGAATATATGATGCAGATAAATAAGGACGTGGGTTGTACAGGGGTATGTAGAGACGAAGAGGTTAGCACAAGATAGGAAAGGATGGAGGATTGCATCAAACCAGTCAAAAGACTAATGACAGCAAAAAAAAAAAAAAAAATATGCAGATGGAGACTTTTTCATAAAAATGCTATGAATTTGTGACCGAGCGTGGTGGTGTAACGGATAGCGTTCTGGCCTCGCATTCGGGAGGACGGCGGTTCGAATCCCCGTCCGGGCATCCAGATTTGGGTTTTCCATGGTTTCCCCAAATCACTCCAGGCGAATGCCGGGATGCTTCCTTCAAAAGGCCATGGCCGAATTCCTTCCCATTCCTTGCCCCCATCCTTTCCCGTCTCTAAAGACCACGTTGTTAAAAAGGGACGTTAAACTGTTACAAAAAAAAAAAAAAAAAAAAAAAAAAATGAATTTGTGTGTCATGGAGTTACGCGACTAATAACATTACGTAACGTCTACACTTTCCCGGCTGTCCAAGTACTAAAATGCGGTAGTGAAACATCAAATTTCATATACATGCTAGAATGTTTGAAGGCGCTATAGCATCCAAGTACTGAAGCAGGAATGGAGTGAAAACGCCAAAATTTAATTGAATCTATAAGACAAAAATAAAATTTTAACCACGTTCTGAGCCTCAGTATTCCGAACAGTTAGTTACTATAAGGACTCATTAATCAATATAAATTCCATTAGGACTAAACTATACCACAGCTTGGTGACTCTGCCTCGAATATGCTGTCTGAAAATTTAGGATTTGATGCCGCGTTTTAAATAAAACCATATACGAAATGCGGGAAAATAAAATTACAAGCAGAATAATCTCAAATTGAAACTGATGGGTAATTAACACCATGTCAGAAAAGCACCTGCCTTCATATAAATCTAAAAATTGTCAAAACAGTTCTGAAATATTTATCACAGAGGAAAACATATACAGATAGACACACACACACACGTGGGATCAAATCCTCGTCCAACCATCAGATAAAATTTGGTTCCATGGGTTATGCAGTATATTCCGGAATTTTATAGCACTTTTATTAAGCAATAAGATCTATTTTTTAAATCCTAGTTCACTAATTCGGACATGAGGTTTCTACATATCTCAAGTGAAAATACTCTTGTTTGTTATGAGATATGTACTATAATTAGAGCTTGTAATTCAATGATGGATTGGTGAACTGCCGTGAAGTTTTAAGGAGAGCGTAAGTGTTGTTATCTGTCAGACAGCGGTGTAAGATGTGTATAAAGGGTAAAAAAGGCGTAGTTTTGAGGCGAAAATTAGGGACCATTCCAGTATTCACGTAAATGACAGAGAAAAATCTGAACTTGAACTGCGCCTTCCAATTTTCAGTATGGCGGCTCTTTAATAACTGCTAATGAAGATCCGGTGACAAAGGCATCGGTGGTCCGTAGAGGGAGTTACTCCCAAAGACAATGTCTACAGAAATTTAAGCAAGATGATTGCCGTAGCCAGTGGTGGGTATGTATGTACGTGATACTATTTAATGTATATGACTGCGTGTACGATCAGTGTAGACAATTGTTTGTGCTGTGAATGAATGAAATATGGAGGAATGGAGAGTATGAAACCCGGCGCCAGCGCATTTTGGCCTACTCTTACAAAACGGGACCATCCACCGGAGGAATCAGCACCGACAGTGCCATGCGCACTCACTACGGAGAGTTCTGCGATTTTACCCACGACTTTGGTCCGCAGTCTGATGATTAGGAACTTCTCCTACTGTGCCGGCCAAGTTCTGATGATGAAAATTTCTTTCACTATCTAGGTCTGAGCCAGCTAACGTCCTGTTTGATGCCGGATACCATCACAGTGCTTCAACCAACTGAACCAACGGGCGTGCAGAATAACTTTTAATAAACGGAAATTAATTAAGTATCCGAAAATAAGAGAGCAGATTGTGAATTCAAATGATGTCGAAAACTAAAATCCAAGAAAATTGCAAAACAATTTAAAGACTCTGTCATCGGCGAAGTGTGTGGCATTTTGTTCTGTTCGAAGATACAGTAGATGGCCACTGGGTTCTGTGTGGAACCGTTGCTCTGAACAAGGTCTGGCGTCGATCTAACGGCTCTTGGTAAGCTTAGTTGCCGAGCCCGAAGTGGGTTGTGACCTGCGGTCTCCTAACCAAGATATACGACCCGGAAAATAGCTTCCACAGTAAGGCCGACCAACGTGTCTCCAGGGATATTAGCAGCTGGCAACAGTGTGTGTCCGTCGTATCCAGCGCAGTGCCTGCTGTAAAAGTAAAACGAGTTCTGTGAACAAGCCCAACATTCACAGGCGCAGCTTACCACGAAATTACATCACAACTTCATACATTAACTTAGTTTCTCTTAATGCATATTCCTATTAGCATTCCGCAAAAAGTATGAGAAAAAGAATGGAAAAAACAGATAATTTACTATTGTATCATTCATTATGACTTGTCGTATTAGAGCACCGTATTCCATTCCTAACTATATGATTAATCTCCGAAAATATAAGCATTTCGTTTAACTTCTTTGTTTTTGCGACTGTCTGTATTAGTATAAGAAATAAGTTTGATTTCCTTATGACTTGTTATATAACAGAGGTGTATATAATGGAGTTACTTCGTGTATCCGAACGATGGGATTGTCCCTACTTCTCCTCGAAAATTACGAATACTAGTAAGTTAAAAAAAAAAAAAAAAATACAAAGGCTACATGACTCGTAGGCACATCTGTTTACTCCATCATTTACGCTGATTGTGGACGGAAAAATAAATTTCAAAACAAAAATTTTATACCCTATTGAGAATTCTAAGCACTTTCATGCAGACAGTTTGAAATATTTAAGGTATCGATTCTTTTAAATATTGAGGTTCTCTCCCCCAACGTGTGTAATTTCGCGCCTGGTACCAGATGTCTTATCTACGGTTGTGTAGGGAAGCTGTGAGTCGCACGATCGCTCTTAGTGACGCTCTCTCACTTCCCTGAACTGCATTAGCTGAATATTTGGCACTCGGTGGGCGTGAAGGAATTTTCTCATTAAGACGTTTAATAAACGCCGCCGTGAGGGATGGCCCCATAGGTTCTTCGACGCAGATGACTTCACAATCAAGCTCACTGACAAGTGCCACTCACGGTTGCCTGCCCACAGGGGCTTACCTGCATTACAACTGCTTAGGAATACAGGGAGTATGTCATTTAAATTTCTTACACACGCACATTTGTTTCTTTACCATACTGCATAAAGGCATTAACTTTTATCCCTTTAATAAATTTAGTACCCTTTTTTTGGATTCCGATTTTTGTCTATACTGATTTGTCGGAGTTTTATTTTCCCATTCCTTCGCTTTATTTTTTCGGTTGCTCAAAGAATTATTTTGTTTCTTTCCTGTCTGTTTGTAAGCGTCTATATTTAAATATTAGCATTATAAAAATTAATTGTTTCTTAAGATTCACTTCCTTTACATTATTTGTTACTTCAATGAACCCAATAATTTGTGTTATGGGTCTTCCAGCAAAAAAACCTGATAATTTTTCAGTTTATGAATATAATTGTTTATTGTTCCTGTTTTTCATCCTTGTATTTTGTGTACACTTTCCTTATTACTTTGGCTGTCTTAAACCTCTATACAGACATAAAAACTACAAATTCAAGGTTACGTTAAAGACATACAAACACTACAAGAATTACTATTATAAGCTTTACTAGATTTAGTTTTGAGTATCGAACTAAAAACCAACAGACTATGTAGAATACAGTCTGAATATTATGAAAAAATTGAATAGTAAATTTAAATTATCTTAAAAAAGTGAATATATATATATATATATATATACAGTGTGAATGAGACATTCCTTAGTTATGTTTTCTTCGCACAGATGCCACCAAACAAAAGACTGATCCATTTTCTTCGCAGATGATAAGTTTTTTTTTCTAAAACATGATAATGTTTTGATTTTTAATTTACTTCCTCTTCATTGAAATGGTACATTGTTTCCGGTACATATAACTTTTTCAAAAAAAAAAAAAATCCTGCTGTTCACATTTTTTCTGCGACCACCCCGATCGAAGATTTGTAACTATATACTATTTGCCTGTAAATACTAATAGTTGTCGATTATATCACTAGCATTGAGACCTTTCTTTCGTTTGTTCAACGATTTAATCAAGGATAAATAAAGTTCCTTTCTAAGTTTTAGTAATTTTGGAGCGATAACAGCGTACTGTCAAATCTACATTATGGCTTTAATATTCTGGTGTTACTGAGTATTTAACAGGACTATCAATCCACGGGATTTATTACTACGTGGAACGAAAATCTTCAGTAACATCGTTGACGCATTCAGGACTGTGGGTGGAGAATAAATCGTACGATCGTCAGCCACTCATCAATACCGACGATGAGGACAGTTGAAAAGCTTCTGCCGCAAGGCTCTGATTTATTCAGGCGAAGGGAATTCACAACGTAAACCTGCGTTCCATCTGCATACCAACATATGGAAACGTCGTGTTGACTTTTTAATCCGAGAGGTACGCAGCGAAGGCGTCTAATTACTTAGTGAACACTCGCTGACATTCAGTGAGAGCTCATGCTGCTTTCAGTGCTGAGCTAAAACAAACACGTTTCAGTGAACAGGAAAACTTCTCGTCGTCAAAAAGATGTCAAATGCAACTGGAAAGTATCAGAACTGAGGTTACAGTGATTCATGACACACTCCGTGCTATGAAAAATGATTAAGAACTTATATAATTAACAACAACGGTACTATTTCTGTTTTCTGAGATGTGTAAGAGATTTTGCCAATCGACCGGAAACATAAGCATATGCAACCAAGTTTCAAGGTAAAACATTTCCGGCCATTAAACACTAAGAATTTTTTTCAGAAATTGAATTACTTTGCACTTAATTTGTATTTTGCTGCGACATAGATATGCAGAATGTAAAAAAAAAAAAAAAAAAGCCTAACTAATAATGAACAAGTAGCTAGAAGCAAACTAAAGCATTTGTAATAAACAATGAGAAGGAGCAATTTTGACCGTCTGAAGTAGAAGTATGATATAAGATAAGTCCTATCCTAGGAGATCGAAGACGGTCGGATTAGCTATGTGGGAAGAAGTCGTATGAAAGAGAAATAACCGAACCTGGAGGCAGTTTCAATTCCACTACGATGAGGCGACGAGAAATACGAGGCACTTCACGTGTTATATCACTTGGAGAAAATTAACTATTTAGTTCAAATGTATTTCGTCAGTATTGATCCTTCAGTGCAGAAGCAAGGCAAAAATTACGTGTTAATGGGAATCGAAGTAGGTTTATAAAGTTACACAATGATACATAACAAGAAACAAATAGAATATAAAAGTAAATAATTTACTCACAAATACAGATAATGTGAAGAAACCGCCAAAACAAAATTCAAAGTGTTAAACAAAACAGTTACTTTATATGCAGGACAACTTCATAAACAAATTTACACACTGAAATTTTCATATTTCTCAGAAAAATTATGATTTGTGCAAAATTAGAAAATTCTATCACTGTTTCTAATTATTATGGTCACTTTTGAAAGAAATACTTTCATTGAAGAATTTAACGCTACAGAATGACAGATAAAATATTGTACCTGTTTTTAGTTATTATCGTTTCTTATCAGATGGTCAAACTCGAACATGCAGCTAATACTAACTTAAATAAATTATAGACTTTCATACACAAACAGTTTTTAATACCATTTTCTGTTCTCTACCCGTAGTACTAGATTCTGCGTTGATAATATGAATTACAACAGTCAACAGTCGAGCCCCTGAAAGCATTAACTCATGAAAGTTAAATAAATGGTCGAGTTCAAGATAATATTCATAAATAATTTCAAAGCCGCAATTGACGGCTTCCTCAGCGTGATCTTGTCGTCACAGTTAGTAGTTTGGCCGAGCGTGTATATGGTAAGCACCGCCTGCCTGGACATACCTGTGTACTTACGCGAATTTCGTTTATTGGCTTTTCCGTGGTCATCTAAGCGAATGCTGGAATGGAACCGTCTACTTTTTCAAAAACAAAACTGCACGTTACGCAATTTCTTTTTTTTTAGTAAGAACACATTTTCACAAAGGCAATAAGAAAATAGCTCATAACGTTTACTACTGTGCCTCGACTTTGATGGATGCCTGTTGACGACATTCATAATCGACTGGAAATTCCACAATTAATTAAATTATAGTCTTATAACTCCATAGTAATAACCTGATTTTAGTGCGTGAAATGCCAACTTAAAGTACCCCAAGTGGAAAAAGAGAATTGCACTATCTTTTAATTCAAACGACGACCAACATCTCACTTTCAAATCTAGATAAACCAATTTTTCATTCCCCATCAAATGTGTTATATGTCATATCACTGTTACTATATGTTAAATGTACACACTTTATCATTATTCTTGGCCGCAGCTGAAAAATTCTATCACTCTTATCTTGCACAATCCTACATCTATGTCATCCCAGGAAACAGTAACGCAATACTGACGAGCGATTATTGCGTTACTGTTTCTTAGGATGACATTGATGTAGGATTGTGGAAGATAAGAGTGATAGAATTTTTCAGCAGTGGACAAGAATAATGATAGTGTGTACCTATGTAATATAACTCAGTCCTCTCTTTTAAAATAATGTGAAATTAAGATTTGTCACAGAGTAATCCATTTGGATTGCCCTCAAAATTATCGTAAGTCGCTGTAATAATAATAATCTGTGTAGTATTTTGTAGGTACTGACGTGGAGTGCGACATTTGCATGTAATCCCAGGAGGAATATCCTGTTGCTGGAGAAAGTGGACTGCCTTCTAGTAACGATCACTTAAGCTAACAGGAAACAAGTAATGAGTGGAATACATCTATTGAGAATTTAATTGCATGGTACTGACAGAAAATACCGAAAACAGTTTCCATTAATTAATGCCACTAACGAAGAGTCCTTAACGAACGCCGAAATACCTGCGGCAATTATTATAATTGGTGATTTAGCAGAACGAAATTAAAAGCTGAACCTATTAGCAAAGCTGTTGTGAACATTTACAAACTGTTAAAAATAAAACGAAACTGCTAAAAGCTTATTAAAATAGTTATTTAACATTAAATATTATCAGCGTTCCTAAGATGTGCAGTGTTATTTCCTTTACAACTGTTGAAACTACATGGATTTCGCCAACTACATGGATTACGCCCTATCACTGCTGCTCAGCTTCCTAGTCTAAGCACAATCCAATTAGATGAACAACGTGATTCTAACATTAATGTCATGTGTTGGGCTGTTGAACGTTACGGCCGTTCATTCTGCTACAGCCACATCCTTCAAGAGGACTGTAATCGAATCACCTGGCAGTAGCGCTGCCCGAGGTGAAATACGCGGCCAATTTGGAGGCGTGCAGGCGCACCGCACAGGAAGCATTACGAGAGGAGAAAAGTGGCTGCGCGCACCTGGGCCAAATCTACGACCCACCCAGGTAAGGAGGCCACATGTCTAGCCTTCATCTGGTTTTACACGCGTTTCAACAGCCATCTGACGAATTCAACTTAAGTTTCGCAAATGAACATTTCACAGTAACACTAACGCAATTACATTTCAATCTTCCGCAACTTCCATAAAATTATCAACAGACAAACAATAGTGTTCACAAGGCAAAAAAAATTATTAGACCGAGAAAATATTGTTTTAAAGATGTTACGTTTTTTTGAAGAGAATAAATCTTCATTTTTTAACACCAATATAATTCACTGTAAACAGTGACTACCTGTGTGGCTCGGCAGATAAATCAATGGATTTACAGCCAGGTAAATGAGCCTCTAAAGGAGGCGATGGATCAGAAGAGAGGTTGCGCTGTAATCCTGCTACACATTCCAGACAGAAATACATGTCCAATCAAGATGAATAAAGAAGCATAGAAAAATGGATCTGATATTTCTGTTGGATGGAGATTGAGGTTCCTGAATTAATGTGATTATGCGTACCTTAAACGAGGCAAATAATATCAATTTCAGTAAAGAAAAAGGCTCGTATAGTCGTAATGGCTTGGTGACAGGGTTTTAATTGGCTCCGCATTCCGCCTCTTTTTTTTAGCTGTTTTAATCTAATCCGGTAATCCTACCGAGTATAGGGGACTTACATTTTAATGTGGAATCCCATCCACGAAAGCGTTTTGGCGTCTTCACATTACAGAGGTGAAAATCGTGTTAAGGGCCGTTAAAAATCCCCGCTGAGACAGGGAATCGAACCGGAGACTTTTGGACCTACATTCAGACGCTTTAACCACTGAACCACTATACCGCTCCATTAATTTCAGTAAGAATCTCCATATATACGAGAAAAGAGATCAATGTTATTAGTATTACAAAACTGAACAAAAAATGAACAGAATTATCGTACTACCGGTTTTTACCGTCATATGTTGTTTTTCACTTGAATCGCAGAAGGTCATTAGAAACGATATTTGGGCACGGGTGCTTCTAGTGTTGTTGGTTTTGTGGAACCCATTCTTTTAACGCAGGAATGGGTAAACAACCCACCATTCGCCTTGAGAAGTAGAGAAGACTATTAAAAGAAAAAATTAAAAGTCAACATTGCCGAAAGTGAAGAATGGCGTATGCACCAATAAGACTGTTATTATCGCCGTCGCAGTCTTAACAATACATAACCTCATCTTTTATATTAATTTAAATTTCTTTCTGAATGAGCTCCAGAAAAAGTCTGAAATTACGTCTGTATATCTTTACGTTTTGTAAATGAAATAAGATAGCTTAAATTTTATTTTTTAAATTCTTCAGGGGCATTCATATTGAATGCTGGAGAGGCATTAACAGAAAATAAATCTTGAGTCTAGTTTTGTAGAGTTGCAAGCCATATGCTTTGTATACCTCCACTTTTTTACCTCCTATTTATAGATTATCGGAAATTATTTACGTTGAGCCAGGACCGAGTGGCAGAATGTGTTATCTCCAAGTCATATCCCCTCGTATCATCCTTCGTCGTCCTGTGAACCTATGCATGTCCAGTTTTCTAGATATTCTTGCAGCGTCCATTCCTTATTAGGTTTATGATAAACGTATTCACAATGGCCTGAAGAATTCTCGCTGCAATCAAAGTGGTGAATATTAATGAACGGACCTGTATCAATAGTGGGATAATCAAAAGGTTATAGAGCACGGCTAATCGATTTTTAAGAATGTTTTAGTGACTGTCATAAATAAAGAGGACAAAAGATTTACGATATCGCTGATTGCGTGATTAAAATTCACGTTCGTTTTCATCCGTTGTATTTTATGTTTAATTTTGAAAAATTTCAGATGATTCAGCCATCACTTGTGACCAGCTACATTCAGAATGTCAATACATGTTGAGCTACTGAATTACACAATAATGCGTAATTAACAACCCATTAATTTTAACTACCTTGTATTACAAGCAAGATAGTATTGTTCTGGGCGCATCTAGCTATGGGTTGCCCTAGAAATTTTATTATGGTATCAATCTAGAAGAAAAGAAACAGTTCTAGATGCGCTGAAACTGAGACAATTATGATTAGGAGATCTAACACACTCGTTAGTCATATTCTTGGGGTGCAGAAGCCAAAACCAGCAACATAATAATTTGAATTCTTTCAGCTTTCAGGAACCACACATAACGATTTTCCTTATTATTGAAACTGACACGTTCGTAAATAACTGTTAACTGACTGTTTAAATTTCGTTACTTCTTATAACTGTTATAACCATTCGCTAGATCTGTGTTAGCTGAATACAAACTATTGAACCATTAAATTTCAAATACGAGATGTATTAGGTACGATGCATTTGAGAATAAGTCAAATATTTGCATCTTTCTTTTATCGGATAAGACTTTTGAAAACTAATAGACATCTGAGATGGACGACAAATGTGGTTATGGGAAGGAATCATAGAGGGAGGGGTAAACAACTATAAATATGGAAAAACTATATGGATTTGCAATAGTTAGAAACTAATTTAATATTTGTAAATACAAGAATAAGAAATTAAAACAGGTAACTAAACAAAACCAAAAGTAACTATAACTTGGTGACGGGAAAGAAAGGAAAGGAAAAGTGTGGTAAGGTAATGCTTAAAAAAAAGGAAGAAAGATAGAGTGAAACAGAAACGTTAGGAAGAGAGTATATATAAGGAATAGATAACATGTTAGGGGTGAAGAGTTCTGTATTGTACGAGTGAAGCGGTGCTGTGGACGAGTTCTTCAGCCGTCAGAACAAGAGTCAGCCTGGTTGATGGTGACGACTCGAGTCGAAGAGTGTTCCCCTGCCGCAGCTGATTACGAAATACGGTAGCACCTGCGAAACGGTACAGTACATGCAGATTTGCAGAGGAACCTTTATCTAATGGCTGAGATGTTATGAAAATGAAGCTGCTGAGAACAGGACATTCGTATGTCCTTACGACTGGTGACAGAGTTTCCATTTCTGTGTCTGTCGTGACTGAATCCACATTTCAATGTAGAATCGAGCCCAGTGCTCTCAAATGAACAATGCAAAACCCGTAAAATATCTTGGTCGCACGGGGATTCCAACTAATTTTTTAAGGCGTGCTTCCTTAAAACTGAGCTACCAGACCGCTTGGTCGTTCGTATATGCAAGCCGATTATTAATATCGCAATGAGAGAGGGATGTATGAATTGGGCAAATAGTTTTAATTTATAGTAAAATGTTTATCCTGTCCGCCCATAGAACTATACCGTGCTTAAATCCAATTAAAGTCCGTACGGAAAGAAAGACCATTGTAGACTACCATCAATTGAAATGAAAACAGCATGTTTCGCCACCTTATATGCGAATCACTTGCTTATAAGCGTAAAGAGTGTATAAATTTTAATCTTGACTCTTGCGTATTCTCTGGCAAAACATAATCTAAAGCAAGTATCCATCTAACTACTTCGGTAGGTAGTCTTGGACTTGGAGAAGATAAAACACTGCATGACGAGTTTTATATGCATAAAATTGTTCTTCAATTTAGAACGTAGTTATATATGGTGTCCTGCATTTTTACATACAGCTCGCTGTACACCATAGAGCGTAGGCATTGAAATGTGTGATAGTGGAAGTTGATTGTGAAACATAGCGAATAGAGTGTAGACATCATAAATAAAAATTGGTTGCATTTTATTATGATACGAATCACAAAACAAAAATCAATTCAAAAGTAACTGAGTCTTTTGTTCCACTTATGGCTTTCACCTACTTGACATGGAGGTTATTAGAGGCGGGAAAGAATGGGGACAAGGAACGGGAAGGTATTAGGCAATGGCCTTATGATGGAACCATCCCGGCATGAGCCTGAAGTGATTTGGATAAACTATTTATAACAGAAATTTGGATCAATGGACAGAGATTTAAACCCGCGCCCTCCAGAAAGCGAGGCCAGAATGCTACCACTCAGCCACTATACACGGTAAATTGTGGTTATAAAAATATCAAATTTCAACTATCAAAATTGCTGTAACAGACAATTTATACGTAGTCAGTTTACCAATCCGAATATCCAACTTTAAACTAAATTTTCTCTGATTTAAATTTTCAGTGATTAACGTGGTGCATGATTTTTTTAAGAGAAAAATTATATATGATGTGTCTATAACGAGGTATTTTAGAATTTAATTCAAATACAGTAACTAAAGTCGGATCCTACCTAACCTGCAATCAGTAGTTGGTAAAGCTGCTCGACTTAAGAATCAGCATAACTGAAATTGTTTTTACATGAAATTTAAGCTAGCAAATCCACTTCAATCTATTGAACAAGTTTAAATTTTCGGGTTAATTAGATGGCCCGTACAAAATTTAGCCAATGATATACGATAAATAACGAAGTTGGTTGGTTGTAGTAGGATTAAAGGAGAACAGCCTCATTTTTATCAATTATTTATCTGTCGACTGAAAAAAGGTACGCAGCAAAACTTTTACAACACCTTACGAAACAATTAGAAATGATAAAATGTTTCCCTAACAGAATGAGAAATATCTGAAAAGCTCGTTGCTCTAGAAAACACACACAGTATCAGTATCTCTGTGATATATCGTGCTGCTATCTAGCGGTACGAGATCACTCCTTATCGACGGCAGCAACGCCTAGCAGCTAGACTCTTAACTATCGCATACACGTGACCTTGATTGTTCATAATTTTGCATTTACAGGTTGTATTTCGAAAAAATCCTTTCTTAATTAATGATTTTATCAAAGCGAAGAATTTAATCTTTAAAGCGGTATGTCATTTATCAATTTTGGTTAAGTATTAATGGAGAAAGATAGCACATCAGAAAAAAAATTGGAAATAATGTATGTGAGATTTGTGTGTTTGTTAATGAAGCACGTGAAAGCACAAAAGCTTGTTGATCTACTGCCAGCCTAGGTATAACCGTGGACAGCACTGCCCGTGTTTCCGAATGTACACAGCAGTATGTGATGTGGCTTGCCGCGAGCTAACGGCCGGAAACTGCCTGCCTCGTGCCGTAGCGATGCGCCTGACAGCTGTCAGTCACGGGCAGTAGCCACCATACATCGAAAATTCACGTAGCTATATCTCCGCTTACTACGTCGCGTTTAACAAACATTAACCACATTCATAGTTTTAGCTGTAAAATAATTTTCAATTAATTCTTGAGTTTTAATAGAGCTATCTAAATCTGGAAAGTATTTAGTCTTGCTATATTCGTTTATATAGGATTTATTTATACGCAGTTTCACAGTAGTTCAACAGTAATGCACACTTTATAGCCTGTATTTTTAGCTGATGCTCTTTGTACTTAAGAACCAAGTTTAAAGTGAGAACGTAAGTGTAACTATGGTTCTACGAGCTGTGTTGCTGTATTTTCTGTTACAAGTCATATTTTGTTTGTGTAAAATGCACGTTTTCCAGCGCGAAGAGCTGGGTATCATTCAGGTAGAGAATGACACAAATCAGTAATCAGGTTGGCCGAAATATCAAGCTCTAAGCCAACAAGCTATACCTTGGGGTGAGGCAAAACAGCTTTGTCTCAACGTTAATAGTGTGTAGCTATGGATAATGTCCAGCTATGTCTTATAATGAAGAGGTCGCCCCTTAGCTTCATTTTACCTCAAACTAAGGAAAGGTGTAGGCAAATAATTTTCACGAGTCAGTTATTGTTAAAAAAAAAATCACTATATTCTTGAAAGACCTGGCAAAGACATTAGCTGAACAGGCTTCAGACAATTTCACTGAATATGGAATAGCAAGTTCGATTAACCGTTCGAGTCAGACCACACCCCAAAGTTCAAAGTATAATTAATTGATTATCACTAGAAAGTATGTAAAGTTCGTCACGCACTTCTGCTGTTACACTTGGTTAGCAAGCAACCAACAATTAAGTAATCCCGAGGCCCCACATGGCGTAATACTACTTCAAAACTGCATAGTTGTTATTATGGCTGAAACTTTAAAACTTTGCGATGCCTACATCTCGCCAACACGGTAGCACAGTGCTCTAAACGAAAACTGACTGGGCGACTGTAACTGCCAACTGCCGACCGAGGACTGAGATAGAGGAAAAATCGGCGCAGCTCTATATAGAAACATCCCTGGGAGCGGTAGTATTACCTGTATCCCACGATAATAGTCTGGAAAACTTATCAAACATCAAATCTCACGCTTGATAGCTAGTACCAGATATATGACCTTGACAACTAAAATAATCCTATCACTCTGAAAGTTTGCAAATCGCTAGATCTTGTAACAAACGTCAAATTGAGTTATTATAAAAAAAATTCGTAACTTTAATAGTTTAACCGAAAATAAATAATTTTGATACGAATTTTCGAGATATTACTCCAGGCGAATGCTAAAGCTGTTGCAATTGAAAATACTATCTCAAAAACTGTAAAAATCTGCTTTCTTGCTTGAATTATCATAAAAACTGACTATAGAAATCATATCTGCGAGTTTAATCTAGAAGTAAGAAACAAACCATTCAATCCCCCTACTTTTAATGATAGGCATGGAGCTACATCTAACATAGACGTAACAATTACTAACGATCTTGTGGGAAATATGTTACGTAATTGGCGGGTGGTAGATAATCAAACCACGAGTGACCACAATATAATTCTATATGACCTCTCTCGGCAACGAACTGAGGCAACTAGTAATGGGAATACTAAACTTCGCTATAATATCAGAAGGGCGGTATGGCAGAGACTTAGGGAGTGTTTCCGTCTTCCAGTGGACTTGCTGGAGGGCAATGACGTGGACCACATGGCAAGGGAACTGACTAGGTCCATCCAAACAGCAATGAAAGGCAGTATTCCACTGGCAAAGGTAAAAAGGGTGAAGGATATACCGTGGGATGAGAGACTGCATAGAATGAGATCGAACATGCGAAGGGCGCGGAGGCAGTACCAACGCTGTGCTGTGGCGGCTGATAGGCTTGTTTTGCTTAATAGATACAGGGAAAGAAAAGAAGCTTTTAAGCAGCAACTCTTAAAAACTAAAACAGATAGCTGGGAGGCCTATGTCAGATCCAATCTTAGATCAGATCCCTGGGGCATTCCGTATAAGATAGTTGCCGGAAAAATAAGACCACCTACTACGTTAGCCACTGTGAGGACTGAGGAAGGTAACATGACCAAAAATTGGACTACAACAGCGGAGGAATTATTAAGGCAGCTACTACCTGATGATGTGGAAGATAGAGAAACCGACTTTCATAGAAACATGCGGAGTGATCAATCTCAGCTTTATGTAGCTGAATCGGAAGGGGAGGACATAACAGTAGACGAGGTAGTAAAGGCCATAAACAGTATGGCAAAGCATAAAGCACCGGGACCGGACGGGATAGTAGCAGAAGTGTTGCAGGCCCTAGTAGTCCAACTGGCCTTCCCACTATGTACGCTTTTTAACAAGTGCCTCCAGCAAGGCCGGGTTCCAAACATCTGGAAGCAAAGTGAAGTCATGATATTGACCAAGGGGGGAGACAGAGATCTAGCAAACCCAAAATCATATCGGCCGATCTGCCTGCTAAACGTCCTTGGAAAGGTTCAAGAAAAAAGTATTGATTAACAAACTGCAATATCACAGAAGCCAAATAGGCATTAACATGAACCAATATGGCTTTCGAGCAGGCAGGTCGACCGAAGACGCAGTAAACAGGGCGGTAAATTTAGCTAAAAGTAGTTCTATGAAGTACGTAATAGGAATTTTCATAGATGTTTCCGCAGCTTTCGACAATTTATGGTGGCCGATGTTGTTCCGCCGCCTGAGGGAAATAAACTGTCCAAGTAACCTGTATAATACACTGCGGGATTACTGTAAGAATAGATTCGCCACATTGAGATGTCCACGAGGGAAGGTAGATAAACGTCTTACTAAGGGCTGTCCCCAGGGCTCAGTAAGTGGGCCAGTCTTCTGGGATTTAGTTTTTGAAGATGCTCTTAGGCGTTTGGAGGGGCTGTGTGGCTTGCTGGGGCTGGTCGCCTTTGCTGACGATTTGCTGTTGTTGATTGAAGGTCGGACCAGACAAGACATAGAAGATAAATCCAAGGTAGTGATCGAAGAACTTCAGGCATGGTGCTTGGAGGCTAAGCTGAGCCTTGCACCAAAGAAGACCCAAATGATGCTACTAAAAGGGAAATTGGAGCGGGATCCAATTGTTAAGATGAATAACATCACCATAAAAAGGAAGCCGACAACAAGATACTTAGGCGTCACTCTGGATGAGTTCCTAAACTTCGCAACGCATATTTCCGAGACGTGTGAAAGAGCTAAGGCGGTCATGCACAAATTTGTAAGCATAGGCCAGAGGAAATTCCATCTCCCGATCATCTTAATAAGAAGATACCATGATGCTATCCTGGCATCACTGGTAGGGTATGCGGCTAGTGTCTGGGCGCATAAACTACTGCAGGTGAAACCTCGTAAGGCGGTACTGAGAGTGCAGAGAAGCATTCTGATACGGCTAAGTGGTGCCTATGCTACTACATCTGCTGACTCACTCACAATATTAGTAGGAGTATGGCCGCTGGATCTCGAGATCAGGAGACGAGGAGCCATATACTGGCTGCGTAAAGAAAATCAGGCCAAGGTGCAGGAGATTGTGGGAGCAGTAGCACAATCTGTGGTGGAAATTAAAAACGCACTCCTCGCCGAATGGCAAGCCCGTTGGGACAGCAGCCAAACAGGCAGAAGATTATACAGCGTGTTTCCAAATGTACAAGAGAGGCTGAATCTTGGATTCTTTAATCCTTCACCTGGGCTAATACATTACATGACCGGACACGGACCATATAACCAGATGCTATATCAAAGAGGGTTGAAGGAAACCAGTGCATGTGAGTGTGGCGCAGAAGGAACACCAGAGCACGTCTTGTGGGAGTGTCCTGAAACGGAAGAGGTGAGAACAGCGGATGTTAGCGAAATGCGGAACATGCTAACACGGGATATAATCCTGGACGAGCAATTGTGGAGCAGGCTTGACAACCTATCAGACAAAGTGTCTAAACTACACAGGAAAAAATATCTGGACCGAGCAGTAGTCGGGCGGGGCCGACCACCTCCGGGACCCCAGCAGCTGCACAGGCGTATCTAGGCGAATGAGAGCATTGTAGTTAACAGAATAGTGCGAGAACTTCCGGTAACCGGAAGTGATCCCGACGGGTCAACCAATCCGGTTCGGCTGGAAATGCCAGACGGACCAGGAATGGTTTACTGTTTCCGGGATAATAACGGTGGAAGGAATAGTGTGGTGAATACAGAAAGATGTAAATAATAATAATAACAGTTATATCCTTCCAAGATGTAGCGTCCTTAGCTGGCGTACTACAACGTAAACATCATGTAATTGATAGGCAAAGAACTGTAAATGTTTACAAAGCCGGAGCCAGGTCGTGTTTGCCACGGAATTTACAGTGGTCAGCAGTGCCGATACAGCATCTAGCCAGCGAGGTTAATGCCTGACAGGCCGCGTGCGTATTGAGCACAAACTGACGCAAATAAAAAATGGCCAGTGTTTGTATTACTAAAAGGCATAAAAATTGCCCAATGGCATTGAGCAAAGATATGGAATGTTACCATACCTTAATATAATTCAAAAAAAAAAAATACATTTCAAAAAACGAGTCACAAATTAATAGCAACGGAATTTCGATAACACACGAACTGGTTCAAGGCTGTAAAAGCAAAGCAGGTAGTACTAATGTATGCATGTAGAAACTGTGAAAATAATAACGCATGTATTGTAAATCCCAGTAGATCTGTATCTTAAAAAATTGTTGTTAGAAATTCATTGTAATACAACCTGATGTAATATGATCATGTATTCACTAACCGACAAACAACTGTAAGCTCGCACTGTAATTGTCAAATAACTACCAATGTAAATATTGTAATCCATTTACTAACTGACTCATCTGTAACGCATATTGTTTAATATTTAATAATTTATCATTTCGTATCAGTTACCAATTAGCTAAGTGTAGCGGAAAAATATGCTAATTGCTTACATAAAACTTTCTTAGACTGTAAAATTGTAAACTGTTAACATGGTTTCGCCAGAAAACAGGTTTGGCCTGCCTCTTCGCCGGGACGGGAGACTGTGGAAGCTATCCGGTAATCCACACAGCTGAGAGGCCAAATTAACCAGTAATGAAACCAGCGACACTGGCGGAACCCTTAATCAATAATTAAAAAAATGTATGTAATAGGGCCTAATTTAGTATCTAGATATTAGGCTGTATAAATGTGAGATAAAAAAAAAAAAAAAAAAAAAAAAAAAAAAATATAGAAATCATATGCAATACTATTTAAGCCAACTCACGGTCTGATAACGAATGTTTTCACGCAATTACAAAATTTAATAGATACCCGACAAAGCCTGATGTTTTAACGTGAGCCTCCCTGAGGGCAGTTAAGCAATCAAGGACAAACTCGCAGCAGATAATATCCGAAACCTGAAGAAACCTAGTACAACATTGGAATCGAGAATAAACCTGATCTTCACATATATGAAATTTAACGGCTGTTCTTTAAATGTTAAGTGTATTTCTGTCAGATAACCTTTTTTTTCCATTGTAGTGATTATAAGAATTACTGTTGGTAAGTTTTCGGCGGTGAGTATCATCACGATTAGAGCGCAGTATGAGTAAATTCGTTTTAATTATTTTTATTTTGTTCCTTTGGAAACAAATATTTTACCTAGTACCTGAGTTGATATTTTAAGACTTAGATGATAAGGTTCGTAGTATTAAGCTAGCAAAATAATAAAACTGAACTTGATCAAAGTGTTCTTGTAGAACAAACGACTTTATTTATTTACAAATTGTCGTTAATTGCTGGAAGTTGCTTTAATTCGAAAAACATAACAGAAAGAAATAGGATTAAATCAAATATCACATTGATCGCCTTAGAAGGGGCTAATTATTTAAGGTTCTGTTTAATATCAGTTTACTAACTAACCGGTAATTTCATCCCCTAATCAATTTCCGGACAAAGATGTTTGAAAGAGAATATTTTCTTCGATAATTAACCTACATAGACCACAAAATGTAACTAAGCAAAGAAGAAAAATTAACAGGCTTATTTCTGTGATTACGAACTGCTTGCTTTCTAAGGAAGTGTCATTATTGCCTCTTTGAAAACATGGATTGGATCGGTTCATCAATTTTCATGCACAAACTCAAAAAAAAATTCAAAACTTTCGAAACTCACTTACTAAAAAAAATTCTTTCCATCGTTCATAATAACTATCGACTCCAATGCAAAAGAAGAAATTATAAAAAAAAATTAATGTCACATGAGGTACGAATTAATAGTAGAATCTTATTTCTAGTATTTTATCCATCAAGTAACAGTTATTTGAATATCTATTCCTACCGCAAAATATTTCTCGATAATACCGCATTTGAGCTTAAAAAATACAGTTATTTACTGTGTATGCCTCCGGTTTCAACTCCTAGAATCTCTAGAACATTATAGTTTTCCATGTACGCACGGCCTTGGGTATGCTACGTTGAGCCACGTGTCGCGGTCAGGGTTGAATACGTTCGCAATAGAAAGAGGTCAACACAGGAAGACTTACGTCGTTCAACTCTCAAAGGTTCATTCAGAGCGCAGCTGCCGCGCCATCTGTTAGCCAAGAGGCAAACGACGTCAGCGCTTCATAGTAGCCAGTACAGGAACTAAGCTCCCTGGTGGCCAATGTGGTAACTGAAGTTTCGAGCAGATGCGCTTGGTGGCAATGAATGGAACTAATACAAGATTAGTATTTCCAGCCAATTAGAAGTTCTATTACTAGTAAAAAATATTATAATTGAAAGCTTAGCAGATTGTGAAAGTAGCTTTGAAATATGCCCAGTTGTATAGTTGTCTTAATGTATAGGACGCAGTAAAAATAGTGGCTATTTATCAGATCTCGCAAAATTACATTATTTACTTAAACTACTAATATTCCTTAAAACATGAGGCCGAACAAAATTAGCTAAAATTCTTATTTTATATAGCATAACGCGGATCACAGATTTGCCTTTGTAGTACCGTCCCAACAGATATAAATTCACGGATAGATTTATTCACGATAGTGCAAAAGAGACACATATCAGAATAAACACAATATTAAACATGTAATTTCACATGAAATAAATTTTCCAAATTTAGGAGCATGAATAAGAGTGTTTTCTATTTTTATAAACTAAGATCAATAATTATAGCTATGAAATAGAAAAAAACCTGGTTCAATTAAATATTTAAAAAAAATATTGTTTTCGTGCAGGTTCCTTTTTTAAATGGATTTCATGCTCAATCGATTGGAATTATAGTTCCTCTTAATCTAATACGGATGTTTAGTGAGCCAGCTGAAAGGTCATTGCCTGAGCTGTACTGCCTTCATTGGGTGTAAATACTGCAACTGGCCATCACTTACTTGTACCAGCTGATTCCGATGGCAATGATTCCAACAATGGCAGCTGCACTGCAACCTGCCACAATCGCTGAAAGCAAAACACAGTATTTTAGTTCACCTTACTAATTAGAAATGGCAAAATTTTCTGAAACTGTGTTAACAAGCCTTTCATCTACTGCTACAAATATTAAGAGTATAACTGGATAGTTGCAGAGCAAAATTGTTACAATGTAGACGTCCGGCCATTGACGATTTACTTAAAGAACGTATAGCTTAATCCTTCGCATCCGGACACATATGCACAATTACGAAAATAGTTACGACTAGTTTATGTTGAAAAACTGTTTTCAAACATTTACAGCAGTATACTTCATAAATGTTATCTTCAAAAACCCAACTACTTTTAAGTCCAAACTGAAAGAGTTTCTGCTTCAGAACCCATTTTACTCGGTGAAAGAATTTTCTTCTTGGAATTTGGTAACTAAGAATGACTGATAAAATAGTATATATGGTGTATGGAAGGGGAAGGTGACAAAATTATCCACAATTACTAAAATGATATATGGTTTTTCTTTCTGTTGAAACTAATGAACAAATGAAATAATTACACTGTTTACAAAATTTCACTCATATATACTAACTAACATGGGATAGCATGCACTCAAAAACTGCTGTGAAAAATTATCATACTAACAGATTTTTAAGTAATTGACTGCTTATGAGATGTTGGTAATATAATTGATATTGCTAATATGTCTGTGTACTGTTCCACATAAATAGCAACTAACATAATATAATATGTAGTCACAAATTACAGTGAAACTTATCATGGTAACTGGTTGGTAAGAAAATAACTGGTTATTAGATGCTGGTAACAAGTGTATACACTGTTCCACATAATAAGTATTAATTAACTCGGGATTGTATTTGTAGATTACAGGAGATATTCGTTATACTAATGGGTTGTTGCTAACTTGTTGTCAATATATAATAATATTATCAATTATATAGTAATATTGACATTACTAATATGTGTATGTACTGTTCCACATCCCCGTGATTATTCTCACATGGGATCAAAGTGAACTTATCTATCTATCTAGATAAATTTTGTTTGGCTGGAGAACGTCATACTGGTTACTGAAGGTTAAGGCTGGTTCGCACTAGGCTAGTAATCTAGTCGAGTACAGATTAATTTAGTACTTAAACGTGTCTGAACGACAAAATTTAGTCTTGCAGTTTAGCTAGTATTTAGTCGAGTCGATCCATTTTGTTGTATTTAATCGGGCGAGTAGCACCACCCACCACGCCTCGCTGCTAAACAAGCCTAAACCAGTCGTTTAGTCGAGATTATTAGCATCCGCAAAAAAAAAAAAAAAAAAAAAAAAAAAAAAAAAAAAAAAAAAACAACAGTTTCGCTGGAGCAAAGAAACAACTTTAAAATTTGTTTCTAAACATGTAGAACATTAGTGCTTGTGGAATATTAAGTCCCCGCATTGTAAAAACAAACAAATGATGCAATCTGCGTACATGGAATTGGAAAAATACAATGAACACATCTGGATGTGATGAGAAGTAAATTCAATTGAAAATTAAAAAGATAAGGTCAGTGCATAATATTATTAATTATTTTATCATTTTAGATCGATCTGCTCGCAGGAGTTAAAAAAAAAATAAAATAAAGGAGTCAAAAAATTCAGGGACTGGCACAGTTTACAATCTTCCAGCAAAATGGTTCAGTTTACTCGATGTATTCCTACGAAACATTACTTCAATTCCTTTAATGTTTCATAGATTGCTTCACGGATTTCTGTAATGAAATAGGAAATAGTTGATTTTCTAAGTCTAAATATAAACTACATCCGGTGGCAATAAAGTAGAGAACTGCCTGTAATTTTGTAACTGGCAGAACTGCACTTCTTAAATGGGTATCTTTACGCTGAATCTGCGACTGCATTTCCACTAACACAAAACTTACACATCTTTCGGACATTCTCAAACTATTGAAGTATTCTTTGGGATCTTCTAATGCTTATTCCTTTCTAAGACAATTATTAGCTCGTAGTTAATCCCTTCCTATTAATCAATTTTCATACACATTGCTTTTTTTATCACACAAATTTCTTCACGCAAGTCTTCTAAAATAATCATTAACCTAAGATTTATAAGTTCATTAACTTTATTGCGTTGCATTCTATTTATCTTGGAAAATAACACGAAACTTGTGTACTGTATTCGACCGTAGTGCGAACGATTTAAGAGCAGTATCGATTGTTTTAGCTGATAAAATACTCGCCACTCGACTAAATTATTAGAAAAATAAGAAAGGAACAATTAGATTACTAGGGAAAGCACCACCTGAGTATGCAACTCCATCGCAATTGAATTCAATAAAATTAATCAAATAAGCAACTGAGTGAAGAATGGCCTAGTGGAGGTGAATGGTTGTGTGTACTGACCTATGAAGTACATGTCGGAGCCGTCGTCGTGCGGCGTGATCAGCCTGGTCTGCACGTCCACCTGTTGCTGGTGGTAGGGCTTCTCCCGAGGCGTGTTGTTCACCACGGGCTGGTGGTCAGCATCGGCGCGGGGAGCCGACAGCGGCGGCGCGTCACGGGATGACAGGCTCACGTCCTCGCTCGACGGGTCGCCGGCTGCAAAGGGGCACCAGCTCCGTCACAAATTGTGGTTCTCACAGTTCGTGTGTTCAGGAAGCAAAATATAAGTTTACTGTAGCCAAGCATTGCACTGCATGAAAATTTCAATGCAGGAGATAATTTGTTTCAGATCACAGGAACGTAATGTTTCTTAAAAATCTTTCGGAATTCATTTTTCTTCTCCTGATCAAATAATTATAAGCGAGCGTTCATAAACTACGTGGACTTCATTTCGGCGTCTTTTGAATCTCTCCTCCCCTCAGATAAACTGTCGTGGTTTTAGACTTGACAACACCAGCCTCCTTTCCACCCTGTAAACTTCTAGGATTTTTTTCCCTATTAATTATACGAAATATTTTGTGCTGTTTTCTCTTATCAGGCTAGCGTTAAAATTTAATGCGCATAAAATGAACACGACCGATATTTGCTTTATATACTTTCATGCAATTACAAACATTCTGAATGATATGGTGACCCTAGAAAATTTCGAAAATGATCAATTTTTGAGAAAATCTACTTCTCAGATACAGCCAGAAATCCTTTTCTTCTTGAGGTGTAACAAAAATATACTCGTCACATTCAACATCATTTACTAATGTATTAATATAATATTTACAAAATAATTTATTATTGTATTAATGTATGAGCAAACTATACCTTGCGCGTAAAATAACTAATAAGAGCAACATTTGTTTTTGTTTGCTGCAGTTCTGTTACCTTTCTTTCTTCATTGCGAGGAAATGAGTCTTCTTTCTGTTTAAAAGGTTTCAATAACTCACTGACGCCGTTTTGGATATTGAAAATTCTCTGGAGAAACTTTTACGATAAGCCTCGTAAAGTTTTTTCTTGTGCAGCGCCACTCCACACCATACTTTGAACTTGAATTGACACTTCAGCGAGCACTATTATTAAAGATGCAATGAAATTCACTTGACAGAACGTAATTGGAATTATTTCCTAATGAGTGGTGTGATTTGTCTGGAGGGAGGAGGTATAACAAAAGCTGACTCATCAACATAATAAATGCTTAATGATGTGAATTTACTGGCTGAAAAGCCAATTATTTTATAAAGGTGTTTAGTCTGAGGATCACCTCAAAGTATTATCATTTATTTACATAGTACAGCTTTTACAATATACTTTTTTTTTCGTCCTAACGTGAAGAACGTACTAATTACCTTTTAAAACATACTACACCATCTCTAGCGAAAAAATAGATTTTGCTGTATTGCGAATATTAAAATAAGTTGAATGGTTTATTTTGCGTCCAAAAAGAAATTAAGTTTCAGCAGCCCAATTAAAATAAATTTAAATGTACTGGAATGACTCAACTGTTAGCCATAAACACATAGATTATAGACTTCATGATAACGAGAAACGCTGACGTAAAATATCAAAATAAGTAACAATAGTTAAATTTTCTCTTATATTTGTTTCTATTTGGGTGCTCGGCAGCTCACCCGCCAAGTCGAGTCAACGGCGGCACTGCCTACCCTTTCTCGAAGCGATTCGGGCCATTTTTGAACCACATTTTCTACGGTCATATTCATGCTATATGTCTCAAATTTCCGTTATGCATAGATATAAGCAATCTCATCAAACGTAGTAAATTTTATTTTGTTACTGTTCTTAATTAGGATGTTATTCAGGTGCACTTCAGCGATTTTGTCACTCACTCACTCACTGACTGACTGATGATCATCAAAACTCTAAGGCATTTCCCGATACCGTAGAAAGCTGAAATTTGGTACGCAGATAACATTTTACTCACATATTATAAGAAAAGACTGAAACTCGTAAATTTCCATATAACTACCCCCTTACCTACCCCTAAAGTGAAGTCTCTTTCTACCCAAATTACTTTCTATACCTCAGAGTTTCACTGTGGAGTGAGCTTACTATGTTTAACAAATGTGTTAACTTTTATTTATTTTATTTTCTTACTTTCGAAGTTATTGAAATTCAAAACTTTAATTCGGCACAACACCCCGACATCAAAATTCCACTGTACTTCCAGTAATCCTAGAAACAAGTAATTTGGTACACAAATATTATTTGATTCTTAAATCATAAGAAAAATCTGATATTGTAGTTTTCCGCCGTATTTATTTAATTACAATCCAAAACATGAACAATTCTGGCACATATTTGCGGCTTAATTAATTTGCTCCGGATAAAGCTATAAAGCTGAGATTTCGATACTACATAGAGGCAAGCAAGTTTAACCAAAGCCTTAAATTTTACTTTGTTCCTATGGTTAATTTATTTGTTATTTATTTGAGGTGGTAGTTAAACCAGCGGCAATGTTTGTTGCTCGGCTACTACGCACATTAATTGTTTTCAAAGAGTGGGGCATTGTTGGTAACGTATATTGATGTCTTAAATTCTGAAATGTTTCTTATTCACCGATTTTCAAATGGAATAATTACATGTGAGAGGCGATTCATAATAAGCGATTAACTTACAAATAGAAATGAGATTCCATAAAAATCAATTCTTGTAAAAATGGCCAAGTCTCGTGTTCATGTTGTGCCAAAAAGTTATGAGATCTTCTTCTGAGCAAAGTCTACACTTTACAGTGTGTATTCACTTAACTTTGTGAAACAGAATGGTTTCTCTCGGTGTCATAGATCGTTTACTTAGGATAAAAAAATCTGATGACTTGGCCATTATACATGTCATAATTTTTCTGAAATTGAGGGCATGATATATACTTGTCAAATTCGAAAAAGTTTGATAAAGCAATACATTTAAGGTATTTATGTAGGTTAACTAAAACATGGCCTGCGTAATGACCAAGTCATCAGATTTTTTTATCCTAAATAATCTATCACACCGAGAGAAACAATTTTGTTTCACAAAGTGAAGTGAATTCACACCGTCAGAAGAAGATCTCATATTTATTGTCACGAGACTTGGCCTGTTTTTACAAGAATTGTTTTCGTGGGATACATTTAACGGACACAGCAACTGTACCTGGATTCTCTACTATTATTAAGTACAATCTGACCAGAAAGTAATTACATACACCTCTCTTGAGTATTATGTATTCCTTATTTTACCGCATTCAGTGTTTTAACTAAATCGTTAATAACCTCCCTCCGTAATTTATTTGGTTCCACTCCATATTAAGCCTACATTGCATATAATGTATTGTGGTTTATGCAGTAGAAGTTTTGATTTTAAACAGTGATGTTAATACAATACAAAATGATATTACTCAATAGAATACGAAGTGTCACTGGCGTGGAAAATCCCGTGTGATCATCTGTGAGCGAATTTGAGTCTAGGTATGGCGAGGATAATGTTTCTCGTCACATGGCGGTTACTTCAAATTTGCCGAATCTGTGCAACCCGAACGCTATGGTTTCGAGACATATGCATGCGCGGCACTTTCAGTATATAGGGTATATAAATACGGAAATAATCAAATAACGGAAATAATTATCCATACGATGATGTGTACTTTGCACCCTATTTATAACCGTGACAAATAAAATGAATGAAAAGCTTGGCTGGGAGTGGGACCTCACCCCCTCTCCATGTAGCCTTTCTACACAACCCCTCCCTCCTTGACAGAATGGTATGGTTTATTTAGTTTATGGACTCCCTAACACTCTAGCTAATAAAGGGAAACATGAAACCAGAGACAATGATTGAAACATCTGCTGTCCAGAACCACGCAATGTGAACGCGTCACTGCGGCAATACTAAAATGTTTCGGTGTCGAGAAATTTATTTTGAAGAAAAAACAGAATTGACCAAGAGAATCGTAGATGCAGGATAATAGCAGAAAATTAATACCTCATTAGCTACAGTAACATCTGTACTTATCTGCAGTGGAAAACAAGCAAAGTTCGTTATGTTTCGTGTTATGACGAACATGAACATACTGTCTGTATAAATTAATGCTAACACCCATTTTTATATAAAGTTCATAAATTTGAAAGTAATTATGCGATGTTAAGTTTAAAAGGCAAAGATCATTAAGGTAGGAGAGAAGGAGCCTCTTTGACTTGCAGAATCCAGAGACGCTCTCCAGTGACGGAGTAATGATATTAAACTGATTTTGGTGGAGCGGAGAAAGTCCGTTTTTATGCTGGAAGTACAATCCAGAGGGCGTGAGGAGATACTGTTGTTGATGCAATGTGTTTTGGCATGCTGCAGAAAAATTATGTATTGAGATTATACTTAAAGCTAAGTACTGATAACAAGAATCGAGTGTGAAACTGTACGGGTTAAGAAAACTTACAATAAACAGATTGGCTTGAATTTCATAAGAGGTACTACCATTAATTGAATAAAAGGAAAGAATGTAGTACGTGATTGGATTACTGATTGTAAGCAGAAAACCAGGATTTGGTATTAAAGTACGCGCACTGTGATCTGACATTAAATGTAATTTAAAAAGCAATGTACAAAAACTGTTTTTCATAGCGGAAGGCTCATATTCTATGAGGCAGTAGTTGATAGAATTATATGAGCTAACGTTTGTCCAAAGCTTCCAACATATATTGTTTATCGTTATACAGTACGCTTGGCCTAGCTCCTAGCGCAGGGACGGTAACTTATGTTATACTTCAAAAGCCCTGAGTCAATTTACAAAACAAATAATTATGTCGTCGGTAAAATAAATTTCAATTAATATTTTGCATAACTTAAAGACTAATATAGCATATGTAAATAAAAAATTAAAAAGCTCCTAATTACTATAATATGTACAATGCCGTTGTGAAATCCCAGTTCTGTCCATCGTGCGAATGGAGAGAGGTCATGGAACACTATTTACTGTATTTCGTCCGTTTGGTGAGGACGTAAAACATGACGATCACTTCGGAATCTTTTGAAAGAATAGACCCGAATGGGCCAGCATTCGATATCACCATCTCTCTTCTCCATCTCTTATGGACAATACGAACAACTTTTTAAACTTAACACACTCTTATCACAGTCACATTTAATAAACTCGAACATAAAATAACCTTGATTAGATATCTGCGACAAGTTGCTGTGTAAGGAAAGCACCATGCCTAGGAGACCAGTTATGCTACAGAAATTTATTTGCAAGCGAGTGGTAAGGTGAATACCAAATAAGTATCTCGACATTTTCTGCTCCTGACATGGCTGACGCTGCTCAGGTGAGGGAGAGCTGAATAAATCTGCTGCGAGCGAGAAGATAAGTAGATTTGGGGCAGCATTACAGCGCAACGTCCGTTTCAACCACGCACTGAGCGATGTCTGTATATTTCAGGCCACAATAAATCTTCTCGGATGGCTCCCAGAGGTGTCGGGGAGGCAGAATTTATACCTTCCGAAGTTTCAAACCTCATCCGTTGTTACTGCTCCCCCACATCCATATATTTTCCAGATTTGACCGACCGTGCTTCTCCACAGTCTTTCCTCAGTCGATTCTCTGAAGAGAGAACGGATTTGAACTGTGATTCTGCTTTCCCGAAAGAATTATTATCTTTTCACGGAGGCAAAGAGCTATTTGCACACCCCCACTTCCCGATCATGGAATATAAATCTGAGGCAAAAAACTGTCTTTAACTGAACTTCGTGAGTTTATTTAAAAACCATTTTGTTTTTACAAAATGCTTCGCCAAATATACAAATGAAAATAAACGACTACCAGTCGTCAAACAACTCATCTTTATTTGTGTTGCACTGTTTAGTGAAGAATTTTATAACGTTCCAAGTTAATACGCATAGTGGACCAGACGCTTGCTTGGATAATTAAATCAAAGGTAAATTTCAACTAAGTGTTTTCCCTGTGTGAAATATATGAAGACCTGAAAACCGAAAATTTTTTTTTTGGTCTGATATATGAATAAAATTTTATATTTTACTTCCAGTAACTAAAATTATTTTCTTTAATTTAACTGCAATAGAGCTAATGCTCCGAGGGCAATTTTCATACTCACCTATTTTCGAATTTCACTAGTTTTGGCTCAAATTATTTTAATGTTTCTGAATAATAGGCCAGCATTTCGCTAGGTAATTCTCTTTTACACAAAACCAATTTTTCGCACTCGTTACCCCTGAAATCAAGTTCTAGTATGTGGTCATTATAACATCTTCCTTTCTATATACTACTCCTCATTCTTTTATCGATTTCCATCCAACCTCATCACAATAAACAACTTATAAGCTTCCACAACCCCTTTCACTCGGCAATGACTCCCATCCTGCTTATTAATAGTCATGTAAAATTAGGATAGTATCTATTTTTATTTTCCCTTAAAAGTGAGGTAAAGTGATGTATATCACTTGAAACATATTTAGGGAAATACCATATTACGAGGCGTATTCCAAAAGTAAGGTCCGGGGTACAAGATGTCACAGATGATAGGCCTGAATGACGTTTCCCACCTGCAGCGCCATCTACCAACTCCTGGTAAATATGCAGTATTGTTGGCGTGCCGCAGTAGCCGTATATCTATTGTTGAGAGCAGTTCGAAATGGCCGCGACAATCGTAGCTCCCGCCAGTTGTGAAGTGCGCGGTGTGATTAGATTTTTGTTGGCAAAAGGATCGTCAGCTGCGGACATCCATCGCGAATTGTGTGTAGTGTATGGACCAAACATAATGAGTGAGAAAAAAGTTCGACACTGGTGTCGAGAATTTCAAAGTGGTCGCACAGATGTGCACGATCAACAGCGGAGTGGCAGGCCCAGTATTCGGACCGACGACATCGTCGAGGAAGTTAACCAAAAACTGCGAAGTGATCGGCGTTTGACGATTAGTGGTCTGGCTATGGAATTCCCAAATGTTGCTAGAACCTCAATTTACAGGATTGTCACTGAAGAGCTTGGATATCGGAAGCTTTGTGCGCGGTGGGTGCCAAAACTGCTCACCGCTCAGCACAAAGAGCAACGAATGCATAGCGCACGACAATTTTTGGAGCGCTATAGACAAGATGGAGACAGTTTGTTTTCCCAAATTGTTACGGGAGACGAGACGTGGATAGCGTACACCAACGCAGAATCAAAACAACAATCAACGCAGTGGCGCCATTCCGGTTCACCCAAACCAAAAAAGTGTAAGCAATCGCCGTACACGAATCACAAAATGATGGCTTCCGTGTTTTGGGACGAAAAGGGCGTCCTTTTGATCGAATTCATGGACCGTGGGACAACCATTACAGCTGACGTGTACTGTGCAACGCTCACCAAACTGAGACGTGCCATCCAAAATCGACGCCGCGGGAAACTGTCGTCTGGCATCATCCTCCTGCACGACAACGCACGCCCGCATACCGCTTCCAAAACCAAAGAGAAGATTCAAGAGTTTCGTTGGGAAATCCTAGACCACCCTGCTTACAGTCCAGATCTTGAACCAAGCGACTATTTTCTCTTCCTGCATTTGAAACGGTGGCTTGGTGGACAACGATTTCAAACCGATGAAGAACTCAAGACGAGGTCCCAGGTGGCAGACTTTTATGCCGAGGGGTTAAAGAAACTGGTACAGCGTTACAGAAAGTGTATAGATATGAACGGCGATTATGTGGAAAAGTGAACTAGATATGTAGTTACATACTGACGTTAATAAAAACCTTGTATCCTGAACGATGTTTTTATTATGATCAAACGGATCTTACTTTTGGAATACGCCTCGTACCACACAAAGTCGTGTTATCACTCTTTAATTCGAGACACACATTCACTATTCTGTAGCAGAAAGAGCAGTTAGAAAGAGGGATGGAATGTCTAGTTTAGTGAGCGTTGATCGTAAGATTAAGCTTAATGTGACTGAGAAAATATCACTGAAGCAGCAGTTATTCTCAAGTTTTTAGCAGCCACACTTTCGATGTTGCATCAAACAGCTAACAGAGTCAACATATCGCATGTGGGTGGAGGGGTTAGTTTAAGAAACATTCATAAGTACAGTACACATTGTGGTAAATGAGAAACTTTTAGGCCAGGAAAAAATACCATTTGTAGTACCACTGTCATCACACCAATATCAGTGGGACAAGATCCGACATTTTTCAATGAATTGACTGGCAGGATGAAGTTAATTTCATGCTTTAGCTTGATGATCTAATGCTTACATCTGGGGAAGATAACATTAGTAACTCAGTAATGTGTATTGTATTTTAACCGGAGAAGTGATTCGGTGGTAAGGGGAACATCACCCCAGAAAATCTGTTTGCTTATATTGACGTTTAAATGTTAAGTGCCTGATTCCATATCTACCACCTCAGGACAATACTTTGTTTCAGTGAGATAGCTGTTTTCAGAATGATAATAAGATTGCACCATTAGCAAAATACGTATGAAATGGTGTGAACTCAGATCTTAGTTCTGTTTAAATCCGTAATATGAGTATTACACTAAAGCAATTAGAAATTATTGCATGAAATTTTTTAAATTTAGGTTTTGAAGTTATAATTCTAGTAAACAGGAATAACGACATTTAAAGTATATTTTAATATCTTATGCCGCAATTTTATGAATTAGTTTAAAACAAGGGAGGAGAGACTGGATATTTCCGATCAGAATTGTCTTGGAAAGATAATTAGCGGTAAAAGCAGTTGTCACGTTCGCTTTTCTCGTACAAGGCACAGTTTAGGTTAGGTAGGGAACAACCGAGGCAATATAACAAGAAATATAGGCTATATTGGAAAAACGTCTTATAGTGGAAGAGTTGCAGCAGGTTTTACCATATTACAATGAATTGTAGCCATGTAAAATTAGGATAGTATCTATTTTTATTTTCCCTTACAAGTGAGATTAACACTCTGGTACAATGGATGGGCAGGGATTGGAAAATTTACTTTCTCAAATTCTTCATTAAGAGAGTGTTTATAGAAGGGTTCGAGCGCCATCCCTCGCTCCTTGGCACTTTCTGATTTTATCACACCAAATTGTTGACTGTTACAGTGGTTTTTCAATAGCGATGATAGCGTCTCGGTTTCAAGCAATCAGTTATAGCTCCTCGTGGTTCAGAGTTTCAGTCTCATTACACTTGTTAGTATCTTCCACAAAACGTGATTGCACAGGATCATGAACTGCTTTCCTCTGAATTTGATTCAACAAGCGAATATGACTGGATCATACTGTAGACTAAGCAGTTCAAACAATCGCTGCATATATGCCAAGCTTTAACCCATGCTACAGTGGATTTATTAGACTGTTCATATCAACAATAAATAAAAACAAATGGCGACAGTTGATGTCTGAATAAAGACAATATCTGTGGTTGTAGACAAACATCATTCCCAATAGGTATTAGGGACTATCCATAAATTACTTCACACGTTAACGTTGAAACAAAATGGGAGAAGGGATTTCGAACACGTGTAACACTGCTTGACAAAAGAGAGACGGGAGGGCAAAGCTTAGTGAAGTCACTTTGGAACTGTTTTAATCAAGCTGTGAATTTAAGAAATTCAAAATATATGATGAGACAACGGGTCGGGACCCACAGCATGTGACATGGTGTGATCAAATAGAATTTTGGTTAAATGAAGAAAAGAGGTGTGAACATTAAAGCTGCCGATGGGAAACCTCTTTTATGCTCAGATGATAGAGCTAGCCGATGGAAGGAGTATATTGAGAAACTTTACGATGGAGACGACTTGAACAATAGTGTAACGGAAAAGGAAGGCGATGTCAACATTGATGACTTAAGAGATCCTGTTTTGAGGACAGAATTTAATAGCTCTGAATGACTTGAAAACAAATACGGCAGTTGGAATTGATGAGATCCCTGCAGAACTTCTTAAATCCCTAGAAGAAGAAGGAATCGAAAGATTATTCAAGCTGATATCAAAAAGTTATGAAACAGGAGAAATTCCAACAGATTTAAATAAAAAATATCATATTCAAACTTCCGAAGAAAGCACAAGCCGACAAATGTGAAAATTATCGCAAAATTAGTCTAACATCACATGCTTCAAAATTACTGACTATAATAAAATACAGAAGAATGAAAAGTAGTAGAAGAGATAGTAGGTGAAGATCAGTTTGGGTTTAGGAAAAATCGTGGTACAAGGGAAGCAATTCTGGCCTTAAGATTAAGGGCGGATCAAAAAACAAAGATACTCTTATGGCGTTTGTTGATTTAGAAAAAGCTTTTGATAATGTTAGGTGGGACAAGATGTTCAAAATTTTAAAGAAGTCAGGGCTATAATACCGAAATAGAGGAATACTTTATAAACCATATAAGAATCAAGTAGATATAATAAAAGTAGAGAATCATGAGAGAAATGCATCAGTTAAAAAGGGTGTGAGACAAGGTTGTAGTCTATCCCCGTTAATATTCAACTTGTATGTAGAAGAAGCAATAAAGGAAATAAAAGAAAAATTTTCATGTGGCATAAGTGTTCAGGGAGAAAAAATCAGTATGCTACGATTTGCTGATGACATTGTATTGTTAGAGAAAGGGCTGAGGATATTGAGAAGTTACTGAATGGCATGAACAAAATAGTAAAAGAAGATTTTGTACTGAATATAAATCAAAACAAGACAGTGATGAAATGTAGCAGAAATGATACCAATATTAGTAGATTAAATATAAATGTATGATCGTATGCAATAGAAGACGTGAGTTTTGTTATTTGGAAAGAAAAATTACAACCGATGGCCGAAGCAGGAATGATGTTAAAAGCAGAATAGCACTAGCAAAAAGAGCCTTCATGAAAAAGATAAAACTTTTAGTTTCAAATATTGATTTAGGAATTATAAAGAACTTTTTAAAACTCTGTGTGTGGAGCACAGCACTTTATGGTAGCGAAACAAGGACTTTAGGAATACCGGAAAGAAAGAAAATTGAAGCATTTGAAATGTGGTGCTACAGAAGAATGCTGAAAATTAAGTAGACAAAGTACGAAGTGAACGAGTTTTGGAAATGATGGGTGAGGAAAGAAGTTTGTGGAAGAAACTTACAGAAAGAAGAGACAGGCTGGTAGGTCATATTTTGAGACATGCTGGATTGATAAATTTGCTGGTGGAGGGTACAGTCGAAGGTAAGAACTGTTGAGGAAGATTATAATATATGAATCAGTTAATTAAGAACGTGATTTGTAAGGGATTAGCAGAGATGAAGAGATTAACACAAGATAGGAAGAGACGAAGGATTGCATCAAACCAGTTAACTACTGATGATAGGGAAGAAAAAAAATATTTAAATAGCTATAATAAAAGTAGAGAATGATGAGAGACACACATTGGTTAAAAAGGTTGTAGTCTACACCCATTAATATTCAACTTGTATGTAGATTGTAGAAATAGCAATAAAGGAAGTGAAAGATAGATTTGAATGTGACATAAATGTTCAAGAATAAAAAATCAGTACGGTAGTATTTGCTGATGACATTACCTTATTAGTAGAACAGGCAAAGGGTTTGAGAAGTTACTGAATGTCGTAAACAAACTACTGAAGGAAGATTTTGGACTAAATACAAACCAAAGCAAGAGAAAGGTGATGAAATGCAGCAGAAATGATACCAATAATAGTAGATTAAATATAAAAAAGGGTCGGATGCGATAGAAGTTAGTAAATTTTGCTACGTCGGAAAGAAAATTACAACCGATGGCCGAAACTGCAATGATATTAAAAGCAGAATAGTACTGCCAAAAAGAACTTTCATGATAAAGAGGAATCCTTTAGTTTCAAATATTAATCTAGCATTCACAAAGAAATTTTTTTAAACTCTATGTGTGGAGCACGGCACTTAATGGCAGTGATGCATGGATTTTAGGAATACCAGAAAGAAGGAAAATTGAAACATTTGAAATGTGGTGCTATAGAAGGATGCTGAAAATTAGATGGACAGATAAAGAACGAAACGAATCAGTTTTGGAAATGATGTGTGGGGAAAGAAGTTTGTGGAAGAGTCTTACAGAAAGAAGAGACAGGCTGGTAGGTCATATTTTAAGACATGCAGGATTGGTTAACTCGCTAATGGAGGGAACAGCCGACGGTAAGAACTGAGTAGGAAGACAGAGATTAAAATATATGACGCAGATATTTGAGGACGTGAGTTGTAAGGGGTATGTAGAGATGAAAAGGTTAGCACAGGATAGGAAGGGGTGGAGGATTGCATCAAACCAGTCGAGATACTGACTTGTGTATTTGACGTGAGTATTGGTCTTACCGTCCGAGACGGACCCGTCGCTGTCTGCGGAGTAGCCGGGGTCCGCGGGGCGCAGCGCGAAGGAGGAGGGCGGCGCGGGGGGGAAGCTGTAGCTGAACTCAGGCTCGCGGTGCTGGAAGCGCTGCCTCTGCAGCAGACGCGCCCGCTGCTCAGCCAGCTCCTTCAGCTGCAGGTACCTAGCCAGCTGCTCGATCTCCTGCTCGTCCGCGCCCACGTCTGAAACAACACACCACCCACTCTGATACATCTTACGTACAGAATTCGATACCGCAGAACAGACAATCCTGGGATAATCTCTGGACTTGGGATTGTAATTAAAAACATACAAAAAATATGTAGGAATCAGTTTTTCATTGTAATTTTAGTAACATGTTCCTGCTACACAATAGCCATTTAGTAATCAGACTTGAACTGACACAGTCACGATAGTTTTTCAGAACAAAAATCTCTATAAAGTTTACCGTGCAATTGACTTCTACATTTAAACAAGGTACTTAGTAACAAAAACTTTTTACATATTAAAATTCACATTTCTTATAGTCAACGGTTCAATATTTTAAATTTGGAATCGCAGGTTTTCCCAGCGAATTAAGCATTTGAAATTTAGTTTTTCTACTAATTTTGAAAATATGATCGAAGAAATAATAAGGAGTTAATGTTTGAACACTCAGCCTGTTTCTTAATTCATTGCACATATGTGTTGCTGCCTAGAAAGCGCATTCGGAACCGACTGAAGTTGAAGGGATTGTTAATAAACACTTGTAAGCTCGTTCCAGATTATAGCCCCAGCTGAAGTTTGAGGCTTCAAAAAGATTCATTTCCTTCCTGGTGGTTCTGAAAAAATTAAAATCTGTGTGTAATTATGGAGACAACATCTTCATGCTTTTATCTATATCTGCCTGAAGCTTTTTTTGAGGTTTAAGTCACTTTTCCTTTCTATTGTGGATTTGCTTTGCATCATTTGTATCTTATCGTCTAATAAGTTATTCCTAATGTTTTATTCTCTCCCTTAGCAAAATTATCTCTTTTCTATAAGAATCTTGGTGGGGCTAGTAAACGACTCCCTTATTCCATCGTCCACTATCCGCCCATAATCATAAAATGACTTCCAAACTTTGTATATAAACATTATTTTATGTAATTTATACTAATTACCCAAAAATAATTAATTCTGCTTACACGATGCATAGCGATACTTTTTAAACGTCTTTTCACTCACAACTTCTCTGTTTGCCGGCGCAAACGCGACTAAAATCAGCTGTTAAAACAAGACGACGGATAAGAAAATCAAAGTGACAGATAAAATGACTGCACTTCTTTCGGAAATTTTGCGTTTTATTATGTATGTTTAGTAACAATGTTTCCTATTTTTTGTTAATCCTAGGATTGAGAAATTTAATACCGAAAAGCCGGCGGTCTTAGGTCATTAGTAGCAATTACGACGGAACTCTCTCTCTCTCTTTTTTTTTCGAAAAAAAAAAATAAGTCACGTTCAATTTGCCAAAAAGTTGTGATGTTGACACTGCTACCAATTGTCCATTGCATCACGGAAAGAGCTGCGACAAAACCCTAGTAACATACGGACATGGTGGCCCTTTCTGTATTCAACAGTTGTGGGATTCGCAGAAACACACGTTTACAACATAACAGATCTTGTACGTTCGCTGTTAAATCGAACGGTAATAGATTTTAATTTAATTTCAACTGAAGATATGCTCCGATGGCAGTTTACCTACACACCTATTCAACCATTTCTTGGTTTTTTAATTGTAAATACGAGTATTTTGAGCGAAATTTCTACATCCACTTGTCTTTACCCATTACCCGCTCAGTGCGCTTAGGCGCCGCACAGTGGATCGGGGAGGTACAACCCACCAAACACGAGTCCCGGCCTCGGCTACGAGCATTCCTGATTGCGGTTTTTGGGTGGTTAAGCGCAGCCATCTAGGGAAATGCCGGGACGATCCACAATCTTCGCCTTAGAAACTGCACATTTCATAACAAACAACAAAAAATTATAACACTATAAACATATTACCCGTTTCCCAGTTAGCACGAACTGCAGAAGGTATAAAAGTCTTGGAGTCAGCAAGGACAAGCAGCCATAAAACAATAGATCGAGATTTGACCACGCCAACGATGAGCAAAACTCATTGAAGGCAGCCAATCCTAAAATGTTGGGAAAAGCTTGTGATGATGAAGAAGACTTACTTTTTCCAATTACTAATTTTAATATTAAATTCTTTCAGCGTTCAACACTTCTTTCGGTAATTTATTCTAATTCCTGACTCCTTTACCCACGAAACAAAATTTCCCCATAACCTTAAGCCTGGAGACGAGTGGCCGCTTGTGATTATGGTTGTTTTTTTCGTGCTTGCGCAACTCTTAATGGAAACAACTTTCTATTTCGTAACAACACGGTTGCGGATGATGCAGTTCTCTTGTCCAGATTCGTCAAGTGTTGTTTGTTGGAACCTTTGATCTGACGCACCAAACGTATAGTAGGACATCAATAATGTTCTTAATGCTGCAATCTCGTTTTTTTCTCTCCACATAACCATACCGGGAAATGTATTTCTATTCTCAACGATATTTAACAACAATATACAATCCACTGAGGCATACAGAAAAAAAGTAAGGGTTGTATTAGATGTTAGAGCCGCAGGGCGAATGCACAAATGGAATGTGTATACTACAGATAATAGACTAAATTAGGTGACAAGTATATTTGATTATAATCGTAAAAATCATATCGTTAATCCTTCTCCCACAATTTGCTGCAGCAAAATATTGTCTATATTCTGCGCAAGACCTTCGCAACATATAATTCTCCAGCCGTTCCCAAATTAACAGAACCGATTCATACAAGCTATATCATTACCCATGTGTGCTCTAACTATGTATGACTTGTGGTATAACAAACTTTCTTCCTTAAGTATTTAGATATTTTTATTTGCCTTTAATACGTTTTGTTTCTCATCATTTTCTATTGTGAAAGGATTAAAACATATTGATTTTTGTCTTGCTGTATTAGTTAGCTAGTTGCAGTAGGTGCTGCTTCCGTTGAAAAATCTGATCGAGAATCCTCGTCCCTTCAACAAATTCTTCAAGCCATCAGCTATCATTTCGGTAAATTCTTTTGAAAGTAAACTATTAACAGTGCTTCTTTTATAATACCTTATAGAATATTTTTATCTCATCTTTCGCTACAATGTAAAGACCTTGAAACTACATAATTAGATGAAAGGGTGAGAAGAAATTGTATATCATTCGCCAAAAATCTGAGGATATGTTATCTCCATTTATCGGGTTTTTTCTGTAAGTATAGGGTACAAAGTTATAGATGAAAACCAGGAGGTTGAGTTGTGGTAGTATCAAGTTTGGATAAAATTGTATGGGATTTTGTTAATTAAACAAAAGACGTTTTATTGAAAGAAAAACTAGAAACGACACCACGGATTGAGAAGCGATACTTAAATATAAATACATAAAATTTTACTTAATTTTTGGACTTTCACTGTTCTGCCGACTTCAAAGATAGAAAAGATTCTAATAATTGATGTGTTTATTTCGGAGAGACCGTTTTCGGTATACTGAATTGACAATATTTTATTTTATTAACAACTATCTGGTACCCATGACTTCGTTCGTGTTTGTAAAGAATTTGGATTGACAGCTACTGACATTTAACCACCATAGTGCACGATGGGAGACTCGATGCTATTACCACATACAAACGCCAGTAATCTGCGCTATGTAGTTCAGGCATCAAACTAAAATATACGGACACCCATGTCTTTGGTGGAAATACGAAAATATCCTTGATCGACCAATTTCAACCACATTCAACCCACATTCTCACAGTTACCGAAATTCGGCCAACGTTTTGATCGACTGTGCTACTACCACACACAAACACCAGTGATCTGCGATAGATAGTTTTGGCTGAAAAGTGATACACCAAGTGCCGCATGTTGACCACTTTCAACCACCATACCTCCCACACTCCCATAGCTACCGACATCTAACCACCATAGTACACGATAGTAGACACGATACCACTACCACACACAAACACCATTGGTCTATGTTATGTAGTTGTGGCAGCAGAGTGACATATACGGAGACACATGCCTTTGGTCGAAATACCAAAATGGCCTGCATCGACCACTTTTAACCATCATACCTCCCACATCCCCACAGCTATCGACATTGTGCACGACAGGAAACTCCATGCTACTCTCACACACAAAGACCAGTGGTCTGTGCTGGGTAGTGGTGGCTGAAAAGTGAAATATAGGGAAAAACACGTCTATTTATATATTTAGTTTTTGTTTACCTCCTCCTATTGAACTGCTGTTGGCGCCGTTAACTAGTTGCGGGGGCGGTGGCGTCGCAATCTAATTACGAGCGCCGTCGACGTCGGGACGCCCGTGTCTGTTCACCAGACCGGAATGACAGAGACGCCTAACAATTCGAGTACAACATGGCAACCGGACTACGGCGGAATTTATAAGCACGTTTGAGCAGTTTTATCTGCTGTCATTGTAGCGTGTTTGTTTCTGAAGCTTAACAAGCCCTTCACTTAAGGAGTAAATGCACCATCATGTGAGACCCTTGCGAAAGCATCGTCGATATACTCGCAAAGTCTTCTGTACAGTTTCAGTGCCGTTCTACTAATAGTAACAGTTCTATAAATTTACAGTAAAGTTCCGCCAGGAATAAACCCGTGCTGTAAGATGTGCATATTATAAGCCTCACCTGGTAACTCTTATCCTCAATACCCACACAGTGATACGGGTGTGACCTCATAATAAATAATACAAAATCATTCCTTTCCAATGTTTTTTTGTCATACGCATTTCTTATCTAGGTATCATCAACGATGATTTCTTCTTCTTTGTCTTTCATTTCTGGCTTGCTTTGGACCACAGGAAACAACTGGTTTACTAGTTCGCCTTTTCTTCTCCTCCCAGATTTTTTAAAATTCTTTCACTGAAGTTCCTTCTTCTATCTTCATACTGTAATGTACCATTATCATACATTCCATTTTAATATGTTTAATATGACGTTTGTGCAAAGGAAAAGAATTTATAAAATTCTTTTAGTGCACTCTGAGACCAAACAGGATCGAGCACGTCACGTGACCAACTGAGATGAGTGTGTCATGCTAATACTTTCAGGTTCTGGAGTTAAAATAATAATTTTAATTGTTTGTGTTAAAGATTGTGTTTGAAGTTTTACTTATTCGCATAATAGATCTGTGACTTGTCTAATGTACATGTCTTGATTTATATAATATACAAGTAATCTCGCTCCCTCAGTTATAATAAATATATCGAAATATAATTTTAATAATAATCTAATTTTAAAGGATAAAAGAAGGTACAGTTAATCGGTACACTTCAATACCAGGTAGTCTTGGTCTTTGTACGTTGTTCCAGGAAACTCTTGAATTTATCTGTTTTAGTCTATCTCACCTGGATGGTTGCCAACTTTTTCCATATCTTTTGTCGTCTCCTCAACCCATTTTGTTGTCTCCTTTAATTTACTGATGTAGTTTAAAACTTTTTTTGTTACTCTTATTAATTCTCATAAAATTTCAGCCCTCTCTAGTGTATTGTGTCTATAATATAGGTCTTTATTTTTCCTCTTGCACCAGGTATCATCTTTCCCCAGAATTTTCCTCTCTTTTTCCCTAGCGCCTTAATCTCCAATTTCTTATTCAATACCAGACGTTCTGAGCTGAACATTCCCTCTGTCTTGACAATTGTTCTATAATGTCTAATCTTTGCTTTGTAGGGAATTACTTTCTTGTTATATTTTTTTGTGTTAGCCTATAGCTCTAGCTCCTTTATTAGCTTCCTTATCAAGCCCAGTGGGTTTGATTCATTCACCCAGATATTTAAATAGTTCAACTCCCTTATATTTTCCAAATTTAGTTTCCTGATTTTTTCATTATTGTGTTTGTATTCTATATACTCTGCTTTAAAATATGAGATCATGGGTCCCGCATTTTTGCAATCTCAAGCAATTCTTCAAACATTTTTTAAGCGTCCTCTTTATTTTCTGCTAGTAATGCCAGATAGTCAGCAAAAGTTATCATTTCTACCATTAGACCCTGATTGTTTGAGACTAGAAATATACGTTCTATTCCTTATTCTTTTGTTGAATCTTTCCATGTTCTCACTATTTATTCCAACACAACGTTAAATAAGTTGGGACTGACCATCTCCTTGCTTGACGCCTGTTACTATCTCGAAAGAGGCCGAAACTCATCAAGAGGTATTATTTACGTTGATGGAAGAAAATTTCGTAGTTGAACATAACCGTTGTTCGCACAAAACATGTAACGTTAAAAACCATCTGTCAAAAACGCGCAAGTTTTATATACTACAGTGAGCCTTCTGTAAGAAGATTGCGGGAGGCTAACATAATCGAAACCTGCAATAAGATATCGCTGGCAGAAATCTCGAGCGATAAATATGATCAAGCCAGCTTCAGCAATTAACACAGAAGTTAGTAATGCGACTCTCTAGAACTGGGGATAAGTCGAGTTTACCCTGTTGACGCTTATCTGGCGGCTCGAGGCCGTGTATCCCTCGCCCCACTGCTCACCTCGTCTCTCCTGTCGCTTACCCCAGACCACTGTGTCTAGGCGCGTGAGTGTCAGCGGCCACTCTCTCCCTTCGCATGTAGCGGTAAGGGCAGCAGAGCGGGGATACAGCACAGTGACCTTGAGCTGCCTATAGCTGAATACTAGGAAGCAACATTATAGTTCTTACCGCACCCATCCACAATATGTGGTGAAATAGTAGCAAAGTGCGTTATTACCACTCAGATTGTGTAAGTCCCATGACTCATATCAGTTAGTTTCTATTGTCAGGATAGCCACGAAAATCTTATCTTTGACTGGAAAATGGCAAAAAAGTGCCTTAATACGCATATGTTTTCGGCATAGTTAGAGGTTACGAGTCCCGAAGTTGGAAGATATTTTGACTTTTTGACCATGCCACTGAGGTAGGAGTCGTGGTGGTGCACGGTTCCTAATCACCAGGTTGTGTCATTAAGTCCCAAACCTCCCAGCAATGCATGTGAGTGTGGATATTCTACACTATTGATAATGATTCATTATTTTTATGGGAACGTTAAAGAAGGTGACACTTTTGTGCATTTTGGAACGCACTGGCCTCTTATTTGGTAGGACGCGGGTTCGAATCCTCGTCCGGCCATCCAGTTTTGGGTTTTCCACGGTTTCTCCAAATCACTTCAGGCGAATACCGGTTTTTTTTTTTCAAAAATTCTTGGCCGCATTCCTTCCTGTTACTTGTCGCCAGTCGCTTCCCGACCTCTAAGTCGACGATGTAAAGCCAGAAGCATGTTTTTGGAAGAGGTAGGCTTGAATACAACGAAACAAATTTAAAATATCACTCAGCTATTAAATTTCCTGCACTACAAACACACACATATCACGGTCTTCCACACATAAATTAACATTTCCATACACTTTATTTCTGACGAAGGCAGTTGCCAAACATCCCAATTACATCTTCCCCGTAAGTTGCTATAGAAGGATAACATCCTCCATACCAACGTCCTACGGCACAAACTTATATACGACTTCGAATACTGTAGAAAAACATTATTTACAGTGTGCATTTGGCCCGCTTCAGTTTCTTCATTCGGTGTTTTGCAACTGCCTTTCCGGGATAGGAAGATTGATTCATATTGAGCACCTGTCACATTCCACCTGTTCTCTGTTTGAGTGTTGTTTATTGCACAGGGAATATGGCCACACTGCAACGAGGACTAATGGCCCATCTATCTTCCTCGTCACCTCACCTGTTTCCTCAACGCGCAGGCTGTTCGATTTTCGTCTGTAGTGGTAAACGCAAAAAACCGAACAAACCAGAAATGTTTATACCGCGAGTAGCATAGCATTTGTAATATTAAAGACTTAATTTCAGGTGAGGATGGCAGGCTCCTATGCTGTTGTAAGAGACCAGCAAAACCAAGAAACGGAACGACACAGAAAAGAAAAAGTAAATACAGAACCCGAAAAAACTAACAAATTATTAAATTTTTTAATCCATATTGCACTAGAGTCGATACTATCATTGTGTTTCTGTATCATAGTGTCTATAACGCTCACGCTCCTAGCCTAACAACGGCCAAAGATGTTACTACCAAATCCAGGATATGAGTATTACTAACAGCAATTTCATTCAGCTAAGCAACTGCGAAGAAGTGACTTGCCAGACTGCTCAACCAGTTATTTCTGACGGGCTTAGAGGCTAGAAAAACGATAAAAAGTAAAGAAGGAATTTCAGTATTTTGTTAGATTACACGTTTAGTGGAATTTTAGCAATTATTATACCGGAGAAGGAGAAAAACCGAAAATTCATTTAAGAAGTATCGTTTCTTTTAGCAATTTTCTTATTATGATCTTTCTTCAGCTCTCATAATATTTTGATTTTCGTTTTCTGCTTATTCTAACTTTAGAAAAACTAAGAAATTAAGCAATCAAATGTCCATAAGGCTATGTTAAAATTAGATATTACGTGGGTATACCGCTTAATCCAGGGCAAACCACAGAACCCCTGGAGCCATATTCACACAATATGAAGTCGTGGGTAAGGTTTTTAGATGTGTTTCGTTCAAATAGGTGGTGCCTAAGTCTAGCTTCTATATTCAGCTAAGTGATGAAATTTACGTTTCACAGGGCAAGGAACTAAGCAGCAAATACAAGGAACTAGCATGGAGGAAGGAATTATATGGAGGAGAAGTGACGTTAAATCGGTGAAGCAAGCACTAAACTCTCCCGCATGGTGGCAGCACCGGCAGCGACCATATGGCGCTTCCCAACAATTAAGGTGTTCACATTGTGGTAGATGCAGTGATTATTCCATTTAGTATTGTGTATAAGTGTTTAAAAATGCCAGCTTTGTGTTGCGTACGGTTGCACAAATAGGCCAGACAGGAAAGAACCTGGAATATCATTTCATAAGTAAGTTGAATTGTAATTATCGTTGTTGAAGTGAGCGGTAGACACCGCAAACTTTGCAGCACGTCTATAATATTTAGTCATAGCTCTCAATGGGATGACTTTGTTCTCAAATTTTACTTGGTGTAGTGTAGAAAATCAGCAAACTTGCTATTTTGCACATACTAGACTAGCATTATTTTAACGAGTGTTTAAAATGAGATTTAAAGGGGCGTGTTTTACTTCGCGATTCAGTGAATTTACTATTACGATTTCTTTCGTCACGTTGCTGATTATACTGACAATGGATGATGAAATTAACTGTTATGTGAGAAGCTGTGAGTTTTATTAATTTTTTAAATAGCTATTTCAGGCCATTGACTTAGGTTATTTTTAAAGCTTCATATAAGACTTGTTTCTGTTTGTAAATACGTCTATACCTATTTTTACCGATTTTGAAATCTTTCTCATCTATTTATGTCGAAACAGGTTCATGCAGAAATAAAAATGGGCTTCATAAATAAAGAAGTTATTGGCCTTTGAACAAAATCAATTTGGGGAATGTGTTTCTAATTTAGTCTCTTTTTTTTTGTACAACATTCTCCCCCCCCCCCCCCCCGTATCTAAATCTAACTGAGAGATAATTTTTTTACAATTGTCCTAATAAGTAGGGCTGTGAAATTAGACAACACATCTTGATCAAGAGAATGTTCATTAAGGTGACTGAATAAACATTTTATTTCTGGTACCAGCCTACAAAATGTCTGGGTTGCTCATCCCTAGAGTGGGTCCTCTTACTTTTTTTCTGGTCTAGGACACATTTCAGACTAACCACAAGTGGTAGTAATAAAACTGAAATATCCATTCTGCATGTCAACCATGTAATCATTGTGGCTTTGACAGAATTAATTTTTGGTCCAGCCTGCATCCAAACCTAAACCCCTCAATTTGGATGTTGTATATCCCCCAAACTAAGCAAGATATCGAAAACATTTATTCCTTATTATCGAGTTTTTTCGTCGTGTTACATAAGAATCCATCATTAAATTTGACTTTTGCGAAATTTTTCTTCTGCATTTCAACTCAAGACACCTCACTTTTGAGACAGTATATCTCGAGAACTAGGTGAAATATCGAAAAATTTTACTCTTTATTTTTTATTTGTCTCGTCTTTTTAAATAAAAATTCATCATAAAATTTGACTTTGAATAATTTTTTCTTCTGAATTTCAACCAAAACCATTTCACATTTGAGACAGAATATCTCGAAAACTAAGCAGGATATCAAAAAATTTTATTCTTCATTTTTTATTTGTCTCATCGAGTTACATAATAATCCATCACCAGATTGCGGCGTCACGTTTATCCTAGAGTCCCCTTGAGGTGTTTGTACATATTCCCCGTGTTTGTTGGGAAGCGGTCAAGCCCCCACCACTCCGGCCATGCCCCCCCACTCCTCCGCCGGCCTGCTTCACTCCCATGCGTGGTAAAGGTCTCTTGCGTCGTCTCCATATTATTCCTTCTCCATGGGAACTAGGAAACAAAGCTAACGATGGTGAATATTAAATATTTATTGTTAAGCTGAACTAATGTTTGAAGCTATTTTCTGGCTGAAGTAAGAAAATTAAGAATTTTTAATTTTCAAAGGAAGTATTTCCGCGGATCAGAATCGAACGGAAACATTTTTATAAGCCTTAGTTATACAGTATCACCTATGATCGCTGGACCAGAGATTGCCATAGTGCTTAGGGTAGATCTTAATACACGAAAATAATCAGTTCTCTCTCTCTCTGTTGACCCTTGCCATTCCTTTACTCAGTCCGCTTTTCTCTGAAGATAAGTTTCGGTTTTACCGCGCCAAAATTTGAACTTCTGTCAGACTAGTTGGGAATCGATTGGTCACCACTGCACGGAGCGCTAGCTACCTGCGATCGGTGGTACTACATTCACAGACCGTTGAGTCTGCTGCGCTCTGGCGGCCATACCCAACAACTCCAACAGTCCACACCAGTGTTCTGTTGTATTCATATTTTCAGTGTTGTGCACCTCAATAGGAGCAAAAGAGCGTTGGCTGCTGGTTTTCATTAAATAGGGCGGTAAACAATAGTTTCATTGACTTGCAATCTAATTACAAGGTTTTAGCGAAGACTATTGTTTGAAAATATCTACCAGAATTCAAATTTTGTGACAACTTACTGACTGAACGAGGTGAACACTCGAATAGTGGTGGAACTATATTACGGTTTATGTTTAAATGTGTAACTTCCATATTAAATAATTGTAACGATAATTAATATCGGTTTGTATCTGAGCAAAGGTAATCAGTCAAGGACTAATGAAAGCAGAGAGCGATGAATAAGTTATGGACACGTGAAGAATGTTATTCAGTATAAAGATGAACAAAAAGGGACAAGTCTAGATATTAACACATGAAGGACTATTTAGGTAACGAAATTTAACTACATATATTTTGTTAGAGGTCCGTTGAGAGTAAAATTAAACATAAAATTTTAGATAATCACAAGGCTTTCAACCGGGGAGGGGGGAGGACATCATAACTTGCACCCGTCTTCTGCACGTGATACTTGATTATGCATGTACAATAGGTGAACTGAAATAAGTTTGTTTCATTGTTTACGAGGAAAGAAAACACTCGTATGTAGTCTACTGGAGCAAGCCATCTAATATACAGGGTGATTCAGGAGGAATGGTAAATATTGAAGGAAGTGGTAGTACGAATAATATTGAGTAAAAACTTCATATAATCATACGTCCGATTTCCATTCGTTTTCGAGATACAGGAGCTGGAATGTTATGAATAAAATAAATCACAGAAAATGACCAAGAGCACACAAATAACTTATTGAAGTACTTTATTCATGGAAAAACACAAAGAAAAAGTAAACACATGAGACTCGCTCGCATTGTAAACATTGCTATCCTCATAAAAGTACACCAAGACGTATTCAAAATAGTTACACGTAATGTTGAGAAGAGAGCTGCAAAGTGTATTGAAATCGATGGTGGGATTTTCGAATATTTAATTTAAACTTTTGTAAAGTACGCATGTGTTTTGCGTGAACAAAGTACTTCATTAAGTTATTTGTGTGCTGTTGATAATTTTCTGAGGTTTATTTTATGCATAAAATTCCAGCAACTGTATCTCCAAAACGAATGGAAATCGGACACACGTTTATATTAACTATTTTACTGGATACTGTTAATACTACCACACCTTCAACATTACCATCATCCTGAACACCCTGTATAGCGAGAGCATCTCGTCTCTATTTAATACTTTCAAGTCACATCAAAATCAACAAAGATTCTTCAAATTTTGCAGAGGGACCCTTTCGTTTCAAATCAGCTCAAGTTCTTATTTCAGTCATCATTGGATAAATTCATGCGGACCTGATTTTGATTCTAAAAAAGTCATAATTTTTTCCATAAAAACTATTTTTGCCACTAAAAACTCTGTCCTTGTCGCTTTTATTCTAGATTCATGAGTATACCCGTAACACAGTCCAAGGTTTCAGGTTTTTACATTCAATCGAGTTTCGTCTCAAGATATTCATTTGATTTTGTCTGTACGTTAACCCTAACCACAGTTTATGACACCAGAACTCTACCATTTAGATTAATTTCTTCCTAACATACACTTAAATGCAGTCATAATGATGTGGATGTCAGCTCACTGTGTTTCTTCCACTCGCCAGTCCATATGGTTCTCTGGAGAGGTGTGGTACTAACACACGACATGGCGGGGAAACTAACGCTAGGGAGCCGGCAGGACAATGTTATGGTTCCCAAGGGCACCATTACATTTCAGACTGTTATTGTTGTATTTGGATCCAGATCCTCATTACAGCTCTGTTAACTCCTCAATATCACTATCTCCGTTCTTACATCTTCAACACAGCAAATTAACTCTATATGTGATCCACATATCTTAAAATATGCTTCACTAAAAGTTTGATATACAAATACATTTAATAATAGTTAAAACCAGTTATTCTTAATGAAAGGAAGAAACAATAACAGATAGATGCTTCACCGACACAAAAGAAATTATTACAAACTAAGTAAGAATAGTGAGATGGATTTGAATATCTTTCATTTTGTGAAAAGACAGTGTTTATTCTCTGAAACACCATCCGAGAAGATTCGCTATAAATGCTATAGCGTCATTTTCATTTTGTCCGTTTAGCATAACAACGAGTTCTTGACGTGTTGCTAGTTAAAAATTTCCGAGTAACGATGAGAAAAAGTATACAATCTGGTGATGCAATGATCAAAAAGATATTACTTACCATACCGTGATATTCTTATTCATAATAAGATATATTATTTAGTAACACAGCAAAATGTCATTTAAAGTCAGCGTTCTCTATTGCTCATTATTTTGCGGCAATATTATTACTTAATGTCGTATAAATTAATACACAGTCAATGAAAAACAAATGTTTTACGTTTAAGAATCGCCAAGCAGCCGAAGAAATAGACATGGGAGGAATTCCCTATAAAACTTACACATTTTCTGAAGAGGATTTCTTTTAAATCTTAATTGAATGGAAGTTTTACGGCGCTTCTCTGTAGGAATATTGAACTTGTTAATGCTTCATGTTTAAAATAAAATAGGTGAAATAAAAATATATAAATTAAATCCGCTTTAGTTTATTTTATATCATATTATAAACATATGATGTCAAACTAGAGCTAGCGATTTTCTTGCTAAGTTAGGTCAACAGTTATTGGAATCGGATGCCGCACTGTACGCGTTGATATTACGTGCTACACAGTATAACTTAATGATTCCCGGCACCTGACACGGGATTAGCTGGTTCGAGTCCAGTTGAAAAAAAATTATTTTCCACCAGGACTCAAATCGGCGCAGCCGTTCTAAGCGCCGGACACCATCACGGTGCCGCAAACAACTAAGCCAACGGGATGGTTTTGCATGGAAAAGAAATTTTTTAAACTGTCAGTTCTTGTCATTTCATACTGCTACGTATTTCATTTACATTGCGTTGTGGTTATCGAATGAAATATTCCTCAGTTTAGTGAACTGTGCATTCCTTATATCTCTTTAATGTGTTGGACCCGTTCCGCAGTGTCCGTTGTTGACCTCCGGCATTCGCCTTGTTTGTTCAGACCGTGCTTTGTTATCTCGTAGCTACAAGTGACGGCTTGTCACTTCGGAGCAACAGCGGAAGACTGCTTTTTACTAGACAGCAAAGCATCGTAGCTAGTTGCTTCTAACATGGTGTCCAACACAACACGAACGAAAACAAACGAACCTCTTCTACAGCAGTTACCTTGTCTTCTTATCAGCAAATATTATAAATGCGAAAATAACTCTCTCTGTCTGTTTCTTACATTTTTTCGACTAACCGTTTAACCGATTTTGATTAAATTTGGCAAGAAAATACTATGTATCATTAGGAATGACATAGGATGCTTTTTTCGGGATAGATAACAAATTTCGTCATGAAATTTTGAAAACCAAACAAACGGTGACAGACAGACGGAAAACGTGTGTTGGTCTCTGCAATGTTATATCAGTTCCTTACGCTTGGTTTCTCTCGTAGTCAGTTTATGTATGTTCTGTTGATAAATTTCATGTACAGACACACATTATTATATAATTCCGTCAATAAATCCCTGATACAGTAGTTGGGGTACAGTTATATGTAGCAAGCTCATGGGTTTTAACCCCCAAATGCAATATATCTTAGCAAAACCAGAAACGTTGTGTACAAAACTGTATTGACATGAAATTTCCTAGAAAGGACATAATTTGAAACCACAAACAATAATCTGCTGGAAGAAATGTGGTAGGTAGTCTTCCCTCCTCCTCCTCTTCCCCCTTGCTATTTTTAAACATTGGTTCTCTTCACGAGACAATTTCAGTGGTAGAAACGTATGGAGATGGCTTCCCCTTCATATTTTATCGACTCCTTTCATTTTGGAAAACCTTTTACATAACTTACAGCTTGCTATATCCAATTCTAGCAACAAAATTCTAAGTCCATCCGAATGAAGTTTCTGGTAACAGCTAGTTATAATTAAAGTCCTTTTTTGTACTCAATCAAGCAAATCTCTGATGTGCACGCCATATTTTAGTTCAAACTATATCTTTAAACGAGTAATTCTCAGATATATATACTAGCCGATACCCGCGACTTCGTACGCGTGGACTTAGAATTTTATAGCAAAAATTCGATATAGAAAGCTGTTAGTAACTTCAGATTTGTCCCAAACAACACCGAGTCGGCATAATATGACAGGAAAGCCATCACTATATCATTCTACCGTCGAACATGTCTCATGAAGAGCATCAGTTTCCAACATATTTAAAAACAGAATAACAAACGAAGGTATGGGGATATGGGGGAAGGGGGTTTAACAGAAGGCAGTTTTATTTTAACTTGGTCATTTCTTCGTTCTTCTCCATTAGCATCAGATTCTTAGGTTCTAATAACCTTAGGCCAGAAAAGAAGACAAAATAAACTGGTGCCAGAACCTTTTAGGCAGACACAAAGTAATAGTACAGTGCAGAGCAAATCGACATCTATACTAAATAATAAGTTTTTTCTCTAAACGAAATTTAGTAACAAATCATACACCAAAGGACTGCGCGAGAAGCTTGAGCAACCAACGTAACATTACAAACTAACACACGCATCCATCTGTCTGTCACCATTCGATAAGTTCTCAAAACTTCGTGACTAAAACTGTTATTCATACCGAAAAAAATGTCCTGTGTCCTTCCTACAGATACAAAGTATTTCCTTGTCAAACTCTATCAATATCGGTATAGCCATTTAATCGACAAAATGTAACAAAAAGACAGAGTTAATTTCGCATTTATAATATTATTAATGCAGATGACACACACACTGACTGCGGGAGAAACAATGGCTGAGTGATCAATATAGCATAAAATAGTGTACACCTACAACATTGTTAGACCGCGTACTATTTGTCAACCATTACACCCTTAAATTTGGGGTATCTACAGTTTAACATGGAATCAGAAAAACTGACAATCCAGGCGTGGCTCATACGATCAAAAACAATTCTTAAAAATCTTTGCGTCCATTGGGATTTGAACTGAAGACCAGGGCCCAAACATTAACCACTGAGCTACCATCCCGCTAGCCGTTGAGGTACTACAGAATATCACACATCCTAAGTGTCTGTCTATCCCAGTTTCGGTAATTTTTCAGAATTACATGACAATATGTACTATTTATACATAAAACGTATCCTATGTCCATCCTAATACCAAATCGCATCTGCTTGTCAAATTTCATGATGATAGGATTAGCCGTTTAGCCCAAGAAACGTAACAAACAGACAGACAGAGAGAGACAGATAGACAGAGTTACTTTCGCATTTATAATATTAGTATATATATATATATGGGATCTCGGAAACGGCTCTAAAGATTTGGATGAAATTTCATATTTAGACAACGTTTAGTTTTTTAAGTTTATCTAAGTGTCTTCCATGAAAAACTCGATTTTACACAAAAAAAATCAGAAATTCTTGTATTTGGTACATTGGAAACGGCTCTAACGCCATCTCATAGACGTTTCAGGTACTAGAAAGCCGACTGACGATATTTAAGTTCTCTTTGGTTGCTCCAAGGAACTCTTATATCTTTAAACGAATAATTTTTATAGCTGGTCCATGCAAATAGTATCGTGGACAATCACTGTAATGGTAATATAATAATGCGGAAATAAGTAAATCCAAGTATTTATTAATTAACGGTATTTTATTTTGAAAAGTAGTAATAAGTACTGTAAAAAGTAGTTGTCAATAAATGCTACATGTTTAACTGTAAATGTTTAAAAAGTAGATATTTAAAAAATATACGCTTTGTCAGCTGTCATTTTTCACAAAACTTCTTTGGAAACAAAATTAGCAGTTATAATGGGATCATCTTTGTCTTTTTGACTGCATGTGTATTTAACACAAAATTAAATATTAATGAATCAACAAACACATGAAAAAGCTACGTACGGGTGTGTCCACATGAAAAAGCCGTTTGTGATAAATACGATACTGGCTTTTGATGCGTATGACTTTGTGCTTTATTGATGTTCATAACACAGATTACTTCTATTGGAGATTGTTTCATATCATTTGGAGGATGTGAGCTTAATGCAAGGTATGAGCATAGTGTTATCGGAAGGAATGAATTTAAGACTAATGATGTACTCGTGGATTAACACAAATCTTGCAACATTAATTAATCCCTCATAGCATTAAGATTTGTATTTAACATAATGATAGCATTTTTCTTTCAAATCAGTTTATGAAGTGGTAAACCAGACGATCTCGGAAATAGCTCTAGCGATTTGGATGAAATTTCATATGCAGATAACGTTTTGCTTTTCAAGTTTGTAACACGATTTTATATTTAAAAAAAAAAAGAGAGCAATTTTTGTATTTGGTTTCTCGGAAACAGCTCTAACTTCTTCTCGTAGAGGTTTCAGGTACCAGTAAGCCTACTGACGTTAGTTAAGCTTCTAGAGCAAGGAACTGTGCACCTCCAAATGCCTAGGAAGCCTTCAAGATAAACGTTTTACTTTAATCAAACTTTCCTCACAATCTTGCAAATTCAACAGAAATCGAAACATGCCGATCGAAGATCGGTCACCCAGGTACTTTATCATAATTTACAAAAGAAGTAACTTCAAAACACGCTGAAACTTTGTTAAATCTTAGCAATTCTCTGTAATAAAAAATTAGAATGTTTCTGCATACCAAATGCGAACTAAGTACGTAGGATGGAAGAGGTGAAAACTACCTCAAATTAGCGCTTGATTTAAGACATAAAGGAAGAAAAAAATTTCTTTCACTTGGGGGCGGGGAGGGAAGTGAAGGACAGTAACAAGTTACTGAGTGAATTACTGAACGGTCTGCCTGAAACACTGAAATAATTAAAGATAAAAATTCATGATATACGAATGTAGATGAGTATGCAAATTGTCGGTGAAGAATTAACTCTATTAAAATTCAATTAAAATTATAAAATATTAATGTATTCATTAATTACCAGCGAAATAAAGTAAATTCATTTTTATCCCTACAAAAACTTGATGCTAGTTTCGCGTTCACCTCAGTTTGGCTCTTCTGTCTCTGTAAATATTGGAAACGCAGTTTTAAGAAAAGTGTAAATATCTGAAGAAATGAGCAGACACACAAAGATAACGAATATTGAGACGATAGAAAATATTAGATGTCCAAAGGAAGTTTTATATTTTATGCTGAAATAATAGGTATTGGAAAAGTCCAGGAGAAAATGAACATGTTAAAATGGCAACTGGCACGAGTTATTTAAAAAAGAAAACTGAAGCTAATTTTAACTCGTAATACAAATTCTAAAATACTGAACTGAAAAATAGATAATTATATAGACAGTAACCTCATTGACCTCACATATTGTCCATCCGTTCGTGTGAGATTAAGGTGATATAATTTAATATGAGTGATAAAGGAGCTGGACTGGTTGTCACTGGAAGACAGGAGGAGGGTGAAGAGAGTGCTGGAAGTGTACAAGGCATATGTTGGTGAAGGGGTTTGGAAGGATATTGCTTGAAGAGTAGTGCATGTAAGGGAAAAGATGAGCATGGGAACAAGCTGGCACTCGATTTCATGCTTAACAGAATGAAAAAATTTTGTTTCTGGGTAAAGGTGTCAGTGATTGGAATAAATTGCCTAAGAAAGTGGCGAATAATTTAACAAAAACGGTGAAGGAATTTATAATTAAAGATCGAAAATTATATAAGATAGCAACAAAAAATACTTGGAAATTAGATGACTAGGGAAATTGCCACCGGAGCATGCGCTCCGTTGCAATTAAACATTAAATTCGGTTCATTATGTTTAGTGAACTGTGGAGGTTGGCAACTGTTAGCGTCATGATGGATGCACTAGCATCAAGCGTTAAGGAACTATATTAATCTTTAAACAGATCTAAAATACAGTTTTTATTAGTCAAAAGACGAGGACAACCTTTGTTTGGCTAGCACCAGAAGCATGACTCCTGAATCAAAAATACTAATCAGAATAGATTTGGGTTTTCCATAGTTTCCCAAATCACTCCAGGCAAATGCCGGCATGCTTCCTTCAAAATGCCATGGCCGAATTCCTTCCCATTCCTTGCCCCCTAACCTTTCCCGTCTCTAAATACCTCGCTGTTAGAGAGACGTTAAGCAGATGATAAAAAAAAGACTAATCAGAAATCGTGATTTGGAATTCAAAACACGACTGGTTTAAAGACAATAAACACGTTGGAAAAGTGAATTTTTAAAAACAGCGCCATCTGAGATTACAATTTCGCACGCTTTGGGTAGTCAAAATTGATTTCATGTTACGTCCTAGTAAAAGAGATTCGATACAGAATTTATTTTTCGGTAGTTAAAAATATGGTGTATAATCTACATAAGCATTTAGTCAATATATACAAAATGGGTGTAAATATTTTCTTTCAATACTTTCAACAGTTATTTTACCCAAAGACAAAGTAAGAAACAAGATCTTAAAACATTTAAATTCAACTATTCTGCTCAACTTATTATTTTTTGAACTTACCTATTTCGGAAGTTATCTTTGCTCCAGTGTTCGGTATCAGAGAAAATAGAAATGAATCTAAAGAATAACACCTTAATTATCGCTAACGCTTGTTTATTGTGTCCTTAAGCATATAACTGCCTCAGTTATTACATTTATAAAAAATAATAATTCAATACTAATGAAAGGCTAAGCTTGGTCATCGTGTAGCTATATCCGTAACGCCGACGTCACGCACTCAGCCAGAGATGTTACTGTATAATTTAATTACAGTTCTATTTACTTAATCATACGCGTAGAAACAAATGCTAAAACACTGAAGGAAAAGTATGTATTGCTTTCGAATTAACATATTATTACAATTATTAACGGCTTTTTATTTGCTTATAGTCATTCCATGTAGATGTTTTTGTTTAATTATTTGCCCATAGAAATGTATCATAAAAGCCTAAATAGGGTATAAGTAATTTAAGTTTTTTTTTAAATTTAAATTGTTTTCATGGGTATCATGTTACTGTAAACATTATTTCTTGCGTATGAAAGTGATCCCTTATTTATTGCAATCTATGAGGCCCGGACAGGGATAAAAAAAAAATAATACGCGGCATAACGTAAGTTGTTTAAAGTTTTTTTTTACTGAGGTCATTATTTCAGTTCGTTGTTAGGATGAAATGCACCCTGGACCAAAAAAAAATAAGTGATTTCTCTTTTTTTATTTTATTTTTTATTGCAGGGTAAGGCATGATCGGTTAAGAGGCTAGTGAAAATATAATAATAACAAAATGTATTATTTGGAATACGTTTAACGTTGATTTGAAGCGTGAATCTTTAGTTCATTTAGAAGTAACTTTCAAAAGAAAATAATCTAAACATGTTATCAACAAGCAACTCTGGGAATTTATGTAATTTGACGAAGCTTAAGTCCTAGGAAATCGTCTATTTTTTGATTCGGCGATTTACATTTGATTGTCTCGTTGTTACAGTTTATGAGTAGTTGGCAATAAGTGAAGTTTACACTTACCACAATTATTTACATTCCATCATTATTTTACAAATAAGTAAAGGAGCTGATTGCTCTTGTGGAGTCAACTAGAACAAACATTGGGTAATATGCCCTACTTTGGGTTCAACAAGCCCAGTCGATTATTGACACTGGTGCTAACTTGTGGCAGGTCAACAAGTCTATGTGCCAACAACTAAGCACTGCGCGATGCCCAAAGAAACATCGACCCATTTCGGGACCATTGCTTTACATTGCCTCAACTGCCCTCATTTGCGTACATCAGCTGACTCACATAGCTACTAGCTTGAAATCATTGATAATTATAAAATATGTCATAATTCATCGTCTGAAGAATTTTGTAAAAATTATTCCTTGTGGCTTAAAGAGACCTTTTTCCCTGTTGTTTAAGAAGTCTGTGCTTCTCCTAACCCACTCACTGTCTACAGGTCCTAACAGTTACTCTAATCTCTGCAAAAAGTAATTTCATCAGTTTATACAGTTTTTTCTCTATTTATTTGCTAAGAATTCCATTCAGAGAAGGAGAGAGACTTTTTTGTCATCAGTATCTCGACTGATTTGATGCAATCCTTCTTCTTTTCCGATCTTGCGCGAACCTCGTCATCTTTACATACCCCTTACAGCCTATGTCCTCATTATTTGCTTCATATATTCTAATCTTTGTTTATCGCTACAGTTCTTTCCTTTATGTCCCCTCGACTAACAAATTAACCAAACTAGCTTGTCTTAAAATGTTACCATCCGTCCTGACTCTCCTTTCTGTAAGACTCTTCCTCAAAGTTCTTCCCTCAGTCATCATTTTCAAAACACTTTCGTTTCGTATTTTATGTGTCGACTTAATCTGCAGCATTGTTTTATATCATCACATTTCAAATACCTCAATATTCCTTCTGTCTGGTATACCTAAAATCTATGATTGACTACCATAAGATCTGTGCTCCATGCTTTTAACATCATTACTGCTTCGGCCATTACTTGTAATTTCTAAATTTAAGTAAAGGAACTCACTTACTTCTCCTATTACAACTGATCCTATTTTTGTATCCAGTCTACTAATATTGCTATCGTTTCTGCTACATTTCATCACATTTTTCCTGTTTTGGTTTATATTTATTGCAAAATATTCCTTCAGTATTTCGGTGATACCATTTAGTAGTTTCTCTACACGCTTTGTCCGTTCCGCTAGTAGAAGAATGTCATCAGTAAATCGTAGCATATTGATTTTTCTCCTTGTACACTTTTCCTTCTATTTCCTTTATTGCTTCCTCTACATACAAGTTAAAAATTAACGGGGATAGACTACAATGATATCCGAAAGCCTTTTTAACTGATCCATATCTTACTTGATTCTTGTATGTTACTTGGAAATCAAAGTCCCCAAACATCTGAAATGGGTGCTATTTTTCCTTTATTTTATTCATTTTATATTCAAAATCACTAAGAGCGCCTTATTTCCCATGCACATGATTTTTTTGTTTTTTTTGTTTCGGGCTTTAGGGTTTGTTGACTCCGAAATCATTAAAGCTTGGATAGGTTTATAGGAGGGGGCAAGGAACGGGAAGGGACTCGGTCACTGTTTTCTGTGGGGACCATCCCAGAATTCTCATGGGGTGACCTCGTAAAATCATGGAAACCGAAACCTGCTCGCTGAAGAGAATGTATCTAGTACACGCAGCAGTATAAACAGAGGACAAGGTACTCAGTTTTCAATTTAGCTGAAGAGGAAGAACGCGAATCTGGCTTTAAAAGTCTGATCCCTTTTCACTAGTGCTTGTTAGATGATTTTGATTGAAGATTAATTGTAGAAATTCTTATCGTCATAACAACATTGTTTTACCTACAAGTAGAATGTTAAACCGAAAAATCCCTTTTTTGTTTTGTCTAAAAATGAATTGGTTTAAGCATGTGTCAACATTAACAATAAAAGCTGTTTAATGCGAACTATCTTCTGCTGAAATCTATATAACATTCGAATTACTTCGCATTAACTTTTGATAAGCGAACCGGTTTCTTAAATTATTTAGATGTGGACTTGATAACTACCGATACATAGTTGATTTCCTTTCTCGTGTGTTTTATTTTCTAATTGTGTTCGCATTCTCTTTCGATTCTCAAAGGAGCTACTCGTTTTTTTCGGTATGATAAGTATCTTATGAACTAATTCAGACTATATTCTAACTCCTTATCTAATTTAATATCAACCCTTCTAGCTATAACATCGTGTTTAAGTAACCAACTTCCATTCAAACTTTCGCATTTATAATATTATTGGGATGTTAGACAGTCAACATTTAACCTACTATTTAATAGAGTTCAGTCACATTAAGGCTCAGAACTAAATACCAAATATGAGAAATAGTGATCAACGAATTACTGGAAAAATAGCGTATTTTGTGTCATACAAAGTTTTAATTTTCTCACGTGCTTTGACATTTTATCGGTGCGTAATTCATATTCATATCTAAATTGGCTTGAAAATATTGAAGCACTCGGTTATGAATAGCAGCAACAGCTGAACAGTAAATTTAAATTAGCTGTTATTAATGAATGTATGGAAAACTGTGAACGCTTTATTGCTGTTTCTACTATAGCTTCAGACAGTCACCGATGAATATTGCAGTTATTCACAAGAACATCAAATAAAAAGTAGCAGTTAATCAACATTGCGATCACCAGAATCTTCCTAACCAGACCACAAAACCCAGGTTGTAACCCATGTCGTAACCGTATAAATGTTATCTGATACGGCGTTTTCCGAATTATACTTCACATGACACAAAGACACATAACTAGCTACGGGTCTCGTCTAACTAGACGATAAATCTTCAAATGAAATCAGATAGAGGGTATATTAAAGAATGGTTTGCAGAAATACCTCATGTAAAATTTAAGTTAAATAAATTGTTCTTCAAAAGCGGTGATTTGGAATAATATAACACAAGACGAAATTAAGCGGAATAATGATATCAAGAACACTAATTGAGAGATGTTAGCTATAACGAATTTAAAAGCAGAAAGCTTTGAACTAATCACGCGTCTTCCAAAATCATGAACTGTTATCGGCTATACGTCAGCTTTGGAAAAGAATTAAAGTTTTATATTTCCGTGAACTCTACTGTTCGCTACAGTTTGAAAACAACCTATTTTATTATCTTCAGAGCATAAGATTTTTATTTAAGTCTCTCCTCCATTTGCAGGGATCAATTAGGTTCCTTCATTCGCTAGACTAAATAATAAAGTATGTATGGTCATGTGGGAAGTACTGTTCGAACAGAATTAGCGATTAGTCTAATTTCTGATAAGCAGTTTTATACACTACTACTGATTCATCTTGACGCCTTGCTCAGATATACACTCTCAACGAATCGTATCAGAGAAAAAAATGTTAATTGTAGAATAGAATAAAAGAGAATCGATTACACTATCGCTAGTCTATAAGTAATCTTTGCAACTAATCCTACATTTATTATTTTGTTATTCTCTTGGAATAAGTAAAACATTTAAGCTGTACTATTAGCTCTGTTTTTTTTTTACTGTTCTAAGATTTCCGTCACTATAAATTCGTTTTACAATCATTTTTCTGTAGTGACATAAAATACATATCGTTTGCTGAGATTTTAAAAAATGCACACAAAGTGTGATCTAAGAAATAAGCAGCTGTTTTATTCTAGAAGGATTAGTCGCTGAACTTCTACCAAAGCTTGGAAAGTATTCCTTCATTCCTTGACTTGGAAAGTGAAATAGGAAAAAAAATCGTTTCTTTATGATTATATTTGTGGTCTCAACGTACGTACTAAATTTTCGGTTGTAGCGTAAGTTGACAACTAGAAATGGCTGTATCTAGAAACAAAAACCATTATTAAAAGGTTTCCAAATTGCAAAATGTATGTTAGAAAAAACTAAATAAGGTTAGTTTCTTGAGAAACGTTTTCGTGTCCATATTAATAGTACTAATGCACATTAACTTCAGAGTGAAGGTTAAGTAAATTAAAATGATAATACTTCACGATCATTTTTAGTTTTGTATCAGAAATACGTATTAAGGAGGAAAGGAGGAAGAAATTTCTTGAGGTAAAATTTGTAACGCTCTGTGTTTAATGTGGTCCGTACTAAGTGAAAATGCTATGTTACCATGTTTCGGGTAGAGGAGTGGTTACTTTTTATTCCGTTAGGATATTAAAACTTTTCGACGACGAAGTCATTAGAGGCAGCAGTGGTTAGTGAGCAAAAAAGTGAAGGAATTCTGCCACGACATTTTGAGCGAACAATTGCGACATTCATCTACAGTTATGTCCAAAAACCATTTAAAACCGAATCATAAATTGCGGGACAGGCGCTCGAACTAGTAATGTCAGATCAGAGCGCCATCCCGTTCAGAGTTGCTAGAGCTCTCGAGTCGTGCTTTTAATTAAGTTTCTTTTGATCTTATGTCCTCCTTACCGTGCCAAACAAAAACTATTAGAGAGAAAACGCTAGAAGAAGTTAATAGAACACAAGTCCACGTGGCATAGGTATTACAGTACTTCGAGTCTGGTCTAATGCAAGGTTTAAAAAAGAGTCGTGTTGCATTGTTCTTCGCTTTCATTGTACTAAATACTTGACAACGAATGATACTTATCTGGTGATGACATAAGTTAAAACTCTAAAGCTGACTCTGGCCTAGTATTTGGGAGGATGGCCATCCAGATTTCGGTTTTCCATTGTATACCAAAATCACTACAGGTTAATGCAGGGATGGTTCTTTCTAAAGGTCATGGCCAAATCCCTTCCCGTCCCTTGGCACCTAGTCCTTTGACTCTAATGACCTCGACGACGACAAGGCGTAAAGCCATAAACAAAAAAACCTAAGCTGGTGGTATGGCTTGATTGGCAATATTAAAAAAAAAGCTGGGATCTGTGTCAAAGCAAGCAGAGATCCATTTAAAGAGTGAAGGAGTGAGAGTTTGTCAACATGGTGGCTGTTGTGCTGTTTCGACATTTCGCTGTTGCGGCGAGCAGGACGAAGCAGGTTGCGTAGCGCGGGCAGTGAGACGGTCAGCAGAGACGCTGACGGAGGACAATGCAGCAGTCAGCACCAGCTGCCGGGTCGCTGACACTGTTGTGTAGTGGCTGCCTCGTCAACTGCTATTACGTCATTGCAGAAACTGTTTGCTTCAGTGCGCTACGCTACTACCATATGAGTGTCATTCCGAAACACAACGTCGCACTTATGCTCTGCAATGTGTATAGTATCTGATCTGTCACAATGATCGAAACAAAAGAAGGGCTGCAAGATTTGTCTGGAAATTACTGCAGAACATAATCGGTAACTGCTACGATAAATGACCTGGAATGGAATTCTCTGAAAGCCAACAAGGAGGATGAAGAGATTGTACAAGGAGTATTTTGGTGATAACGCGTGGAAAGATACTGTTGCAAGGATTAAAGAGTGTTTCATGGAAGTGAGAAGATTACCATGATCACATGCTGGCAATCGAAATAAGGGTGTGGGGAGAGTTTCTTTCGTAGTTAATGGAGTAAGGGATTTGAATAAATTACCAACCGAAGTGATGAATAATCGCTGAAAGAATGTAAAATTAAAATTCGTAGACTTCAAAACTTGGCTGTGGCAACAAAGGGGAAATTGACACCGAAGCTTGCTCTTCATCGCAATTAAATTAAATGAAATAAGAAGCAGAGCCATCAATATAGATAAGACACTATTAAAAAGGATACATGCACAATACAATTAAATTAAAATAAATATGCGAATTTTTAAAATCAGGTGACACAAGTCCATATCTGGTATTCGGTAGGACAGACGATAGTCGTTTATTACAAAAGTCAATGCCGCGCCGATTTTCATATTAGGAAATAGACTCTGTATTAACATTAATTTCGGCTGCAATTTCAATATACGTCAAAGTAACCCACCAGTGTGGCCTAGTGCTAAGGCGCCGCACACTGAATGACGGGACTAGGGTGGAATTTCAGTCCCCGCTTACACTAGGCACAGACTTTCCTCCCATAAGTTAAGTGCGACGGGTCCTACAAACCTGGTGTGAATTCGGGCAGATCCAAAGTCCCTCTCTCCTCTCATGATGCACACTGAGAATCTGTGTTAACAGAGTCTGGTGGCTCGTCATCCTTAGATGACGGGATCGGGAAGATAAAGAAAAAAGAAAAGAAAAAAGATTACGTGTATATAAAAAGACTCTCGAAATAAAAGCTCTTGTTTATATTGTTCACAACTTACGAGGTATATAAAGTGTATTATAATGTGTTTAGTAACTGTCGTTCAGATATAAAATATGCTCAATATTGGTAACAAATTTCAGGGTCTTATTTAAGAACGGTTTTGATATAGATCTGGTAACAAAAAACTCTAAATTTAAATGCTTTGACTTACATTCACTTTTCTAATTCCGAGTCAAAAAATACCTCAGATCTCTACTTAACAAGCTTAAAACGTCACGTTGGCTTTTTTTTATCACTTTAGTTCTTTGGAAACCATCTAGAATAAAATTTTACAAAATTCCGAGAACGGTACTGGGATTTATGCCATCGAAATACATAACAGGTGAAAATTTGAACTCTGAAATCTGTTTTGTTTACGAGCTGGAGGCCTGTGACAGTATAATTCCTCCGTTCGCTTTTGGAAACGGAGCCCTAAAAAGCGCGAGAAGCAGCAAATATTCGGAACGGAGTTATAAACACAAAGCATTGCCACAGCGTGTTATACATTCAGAACGTAAACACAATATACAGGCTGTAAGAAGACAATAGTGAGCAAAGCACTGAAGCGCAACGTTAATAAAAAAAAATACACAGTAAGCACAAAAATTGTATGCAATGTTCACACCGAGTTAAATTCGCTGACGCTCGGATTAGAGAATAGATACATATAAATGGGAGATACTGACAAACGTAACAGGAGTATAACTTCCAGCACAATCCTGGTTTACAAAATTTTGTACCCGAAACAAATAACGACACAAGAACACATTAAAAAAAAAAAATAATTATCTGATTTGGTAGAAATCACTTATTACATATAATAATATTTATTACTTGCAATTGAAGATGTAAATAGACCACTTCACTTAGGTATTAATTCTGATTCTTCTCCAAAAATTCATTATTATCTACTTATGCACACCGAATACTCTATTCAACACTCTCGTGTGTTTTAGTGGTTCCCAAACTAACTCCTTTGTGGTATCGTTTTCTGACTGTTACACGATAATTTCCACAAATAAATCCCAACTTCCTCCTTCCTGACTTCTTTAACTTCTGTATTAGAAGTCACAATATTTCAAATTAGCAGAATATCCGGCGTTGCTCGGGGCCTGGACATGAAATTTTGATGTTTCACCCGTTCGATCGGATTATCGCGAACATTTGCTTAAGAGGTAAAAGAAGAAAGGGGTTGGGTTATAGTAAATAAAACGTGTACAAAGTTCCATCGAAATTGGTTAAATGCAGTGGGTCTATATAAAGAACATTTGCAAATAAACTTAATATGTTGATATTTAGGCCTTTTGTCCTTAGTGTTTCTAGTGGTTTTTACGTCTAGTGCAGCTAAAATGAAAACTTTGTATTCGGCATAAACGTTTAGATTTTATTAAATCATCATAGGTGCTCTAGAAAACGTTATGTACATGTTTTGATACTCTTACAGTATGTTTATGTAAATAATAATAAAGATATGTAAGAACGTAGACTTTACCGGCGTGCAGTTGCAATGAAGTCTACACAGGTGTACCGCTGGATTGCGTTGTGAAAACAATAATAATAACAATCTTGTTAAATGTTAGTTATTTCACTCTACTTACAGTTTTTGTTTCCTAATTACATTGAAGTGGAACATTCCTGAACTTCAATGCAATCAGGAAATGTAGAGTGAAATAGTTATAACTAACATTTAATAACAGATTATTATTATTTACATAAACATAACTATAACAATTTCAAAACATTTACATAACTTGTTATAAGGCATCGATGATAATTTAGTAAAATGGAAACGCACATGCTAAAAACAATTTATTTTAGCTGCACTAAAAGAAAAAAAACCACTATAAACACTTCATTAAAAACAAAAAGAAAATACTTTATAGTTTCACGTGTAGATTTTTCTTGAGGATGGTAAAGTAGGAGACGAGTAGGTTTTTCGTAAACTGAATGTAGACAGTACTCCTCTCTTTGTTGTAAAGTGTACGTACGACGAGTTTCATCACGATCGGATATAGACTGTGGCATGCCAACTTTCAAACACTTTTTAAATTTCAAGTTCAAATTCCTCAGTCACTAATTGTCCAACCAGAACCGGTTATGGACGTGCAGAATATCACCATCCACTTAGATCTATTTCCCAAACGTTTTAGAGATATTTTTGCAAAAAAAAAAAAAAAAAAAAAAAAAAAAAAAAAAAAAAAAAAAAAAACTGAACTGTTCCACGTGTAAATATTCCTAGAAAAGGGGGGGAGGTGTGATGGAAGAGAGAGGGCGGTTTTTTGTAAATCAAATGTAGACGGTATTCCCCCACTTCTTTTAAAGTACACGTTTACAGAGTTCCGTATAAATGCGATAAAAACTGAATTTGTATAAAGAACATTCAAATGCATATAACACATCTATTTTTACATATAGAGAGATGTATCACAGTAACTATCTGTTGGAGCAGTGAATGTTGAGACAGCTCATTAGATTTTATATTTCACACAGAGACAGTATTATACTCTTAAGGATTCTGCCAATCGAAACTCGTTCTTCGGTCAATACTGCCGTCTGTAACTTGTTGCCAGTGCGCGAGGCGGGTAGCCTACATTGAGGCGCCGTCGTCCTCTTTCAGGGCGCTACGAGGCCAATTATGCAGATGAGGTGGGTGGGGTAGTGGGGGGGGGGGAGGTGTCGGCTGCGTGCCTCCTAATGAAGACGGCTCGTGACTTGCGCACCCACTAGCAGCATTACAACAACGAGGTCATTCCCCGCAATGTTAGCGAACCATGCAACTGGAACTGTGTTAACACCGCACATTCCTAAGAGGTTAAAAGGTTAGACCTGAAACTAGGTGCAAGTTTAGCTGCATTTTCATTTGTGGCGCAGGATTACAATTAATAAAACACATAGTCGGATTTTTTTTCTGAAAAGAAAATAAAGTTCTTGCTATTAGTAATGTAAGAGATTCGTGAAAGTAAGAATTCTCTTTTCAATTGAACGTTAAGATTGTTTTAGTTTGTGCATCATTAAATCCAAAGAATTTCTGATTCAGAATCCACTTTTCTCTATGAAAGTGTTTTCTTCTACGAGTTTTGAAACTAAAACTATGTCCTATGAGACAAGAGAGGAAGATGTCAAAGTTATTAACAGTCAGGGTTGCTTTAGATATTATATTATATTGTGTAAATTTATGAATTAACTAGAGTCTTTGTAAATTTTATTCAAATTTTACCTTTAACAAGAAAAAATATGTTTCTGTTGTTAACTCTGGATATTTTCCGGAATTTTGACGCTAAAATAATAATTTATTATCATCACCATTGTGACGTATCTGTATATATAGTCATATGTATTATTATGTTAGAGAGGTGTCTCACGTTTGGAGTAGTTTGATCAGTATGTATGTGATTTGAAATTGTATGTCCCAGTGCTCGCAATGGTGCGGCCTGTGGCAGACCACAAAAAATAAGGAGGTGTGAAACATCTGCGATCCTGCCTCGGGCAGCAAGGCGGCAGTAATCAGTCTCGATTGGTAGCCGACAGGCAATATTTAATGTTTAGCGTAATGGTGTACTGAATAGTTTGAAATGTGAACAATAAATGTTCATAAGAAGATTACTGTGTTGTTGATTTCTAAAAAAATAATCAGCCTTCAACAGGTACTACCCAAGAAAATGTGTAAATAAAATGTTCTTCAGTTCTTTGCAGTTAGTGATCTGCACATCCCACTGTTGTAAGTAGCAAATTCTACAAATGCAGCTTTACCAAATACTTCCTTAGTTATTACAAAGTGATACGAGAATAGTTTTCTTTTCTTACTGAAATGATTTAGCATTATCTATCTGCTATGCAACCAGCTCTTTTCTTGCCTCTTAGTGTTATAAATTCTACATTTATATCGAATCTACCACTTTCATAGTTGTTAACAATAAAGTCCTTACACCTTTTCTGTTGGTTTAGATTTATATAGCCATCAAATTTTACTTCTGTTGATTCACGTCTTTACTATTTAATATCTATAGAAGCATTCGTATGACTTTTGTCTATGTAAGTAGACTTCAATCCCACAGTTTACTCCAAATATAATTTCTGTTGTTGTTACGGAAGTAAGTAAACCAACAGACAAACGTGGTATTCTAATTATGAAGTTATGTAACGCGCTTATTAACGAAATTTGATGTGATGAGCAAAGGTATTAAATGTAACATGAAAGAGAGATTAATAAAGTAGGAATTAAAATTAAATGATCAATAAAATTAACTGTAGGACAAGCATCAGGTAATTTTCATTTTTTTACGCATATTCAGTTGTTGCTATCATAACTATCGATTCTAAGAAACACTAACTCAAAAGACATAACCTGTGCTTGCCAACTTGTTTTCTAAGTTTGTATACCAAATACAATTTTAAAATTTCATATACTTTTACAGATTTATAGCCGAGTTAAAGAAAAAAATTCGGAAATATAACGGGTTACGCAGTTTTCCTTCAGATAGCAACATGAGTATGAAAACCTAAAGTATTCAAGAACAGGAACTATGGACGTAAAAACAGGTTTTTTCAGTGGTCCAACAATCGAATTCAGGGGAACGGATAAGTGGACATCATAAAACAGTCACAACCTCCTTATAGGTATTTCATTATGCAGATCGAAATTTCCCTCTTTAAGAGTCATTCCTCTGTAGTGCGACGAGTTCTGAAAGTATAAATACGACAGGGGCTACAGAATGGGCGTGTTACGTGTCAGAGATGCGCCTGGTGCTGTTTGCAGATAAGACGCCAGAGATGTCTGCTCCAGGAATAGAGGCGCTCGGAATGCAGATACGTAAGGCCAGGCCTTCCTCGGGGTATGTATAGCCAGCAGCCAGCCTCCGGTACGGCCTTTCAAGTGGACCGCTTAAATAAGTCATGGAGGTCGGCAGCGTTTAGGGACATCCAGTGTTCAGGCTAGTCCCCTGTGTACCAGCAACTGAAACAAGTTGACTAAAGTGGCTCAGACATAATTATTAATATCTGATAGATTTATTGACAAAGAATATGTATTCTGCATTTATACAATTACTAAGTGGCCCCCACGAAAATTTCTCGAATGACATACAGTGAATAACGAGATTGGTGGTTTGTAGTAGTGTGTAAGAAGGCCCGCTTGTAGCAATTGTTTATTTGTCAGCTGAAATAGGTAAGCACTAAAACACTTGCAACGTCTTACGAAATAAGCAGAGATAAGGAAATGTTTCCCTAACAGAGACAAAAATATCTGAAAAGCTCGTTACTCTAGAAAATAGAATTTATCAATATCTCTGTCATTATGTGGTGCTGCTATCTAGTGGAGAGCAATCACTCTTTTTTCGACACCAGCAAAGCCTAGCAGATAGACTCTGAACTATCACATACCCGTGACCACTGCTGACATTTACGGGTTGAATTTCGAAAACTTCCTTTCTTAATTAATGATATTACCAAAGTAGAGTACTTAATCATTAAAATGATTCCTCATTTATCGATTTTTGTTAAGGCAGAATGATGACTCGTCACAAAAAAAAGAAAAAATCTTTTAGAAGTACTACTTGGGATGCTATAAAGGAGTCTTTACACTCCATGTAAAACATTTCCTTTTCCACTGAATTTTCTGTTGTTGGCTTACCCGAAGAAACATTTGCACCGTTATTTTCGTTCGGGAAGATTTAAAAAAGACTGCAGTATCATGAGTCTTGCAAAGAAAATTCTAGAGTCATTGGTTAATGTTGCGGTTTTCTTTGCTTTCCCTATTCTCATGTCATCGATCAATCCCTTCCAAGCGTAACAGGATGGTTTCGAATCCAAATGCAATTGGGCGTCGTTACCTACTGTCAACACACCCTCCTTCCTACCAGGGTGTTCACAATTATTACTGTAGGGGTCAAACGTCATGTCAGACTGTAAATATAGAAATGTTGTTGATTACTTATATAATAATTTTTGAATATCATATGTGAATGATGATTTTGAGAGCATCTTTGTTAGCGAAGAATAAACCAGGCACAGCAGATCCGAGCCCAAGTGCAAGACAATGTACTTAATAATTAATGGAGAGGCATGAATAAGATGGCTTGCGTAAGCCGCAAAAGTTATGGAAATATTTACATCTTAAGTGAAACTGTTGTTTGTTTAAAAGTTACGTTTATGTAAAACGTGCGTTGAGTAACTTGTAATATCTGAGAAGCTGTTTAATAAAAGCGTGTTAAAGTTATGTTGTGGTTATATGACTGATGGTACTCTTGAAGTACAGGGCTAGTCAAAATGATTGCAGTGATTTCAGAAAGTTACAACATATACTTACAAGATTACACAAATATATAAACAAACTGTGAAAGTTTTTTTGAGTGTCTACAGATGCGCAATATGTGCACCTTTAGTGACTCTGCACACATCAAGTCTATAATAGAGTTCTTCCCATACCCGTTGCAGCATGTCACTGTCAATGAAAGCAAGTGAATTGGTGATGCGAACCCGCAGGTCTGGCAGATCAACTGGTACTGGTGGCACGAACACTGTGTCTTTTACGAAACCCCAAACAAATACCTGCGGGTTCGCATCACCAATTCATTTGCTCTCATTGACAGAGACATGCTGCATCGAGTATGGGAAGAACTCGATTATAGACTTGATGTGTGCAGAGACACTAAAGGTACACATACTGTGCATCTGTAGACACTCAAAAAAACTTTCACAGTTTGTTTATATATCTGTGTAACCTTGTAAGTATATGTCAAATAATAAATATGTAGTAACTTTCTGAAATCAGTGCAATCATTTTGACTAGCCCTGTAAGAAGAAATTAAGAATGGTAGAGTACGCATTTTTTTTTTCAGAAAAAGAAAGAAGACGGAGAAGAGATCAACGAAATTATAATTATAACCGGAGAGCTAGACTTGAAAGTCATTTACGTCTAAAAGTTAATAAAATATGTTTGTAATCCTAGAAGGAAGTTATTAAAGAAGATATAAAAATGTAACTGTAGCAAAATGTCGAATTGCTTAAGACGCCGTTAACTTTAGTGAACCGTTAGTAGGGTTGTATAGTTTAATAGATTCCGAGGAGAAGGTTATAGTAGGATAATAGGAGGTGTTATCCTATTGTGGCAGGTCATTATACTCGTCAATTCGTTCACTACTTCAAGACAATTTTATAGAAAGATTGTCTCTTCTCCACATGAGAAAGAGATTTCTTCAGTAGATGAGAAGAAATTTTACTACACTAATCTTGTAGCCCAGCTGGCGGATACTAGTTCGAGTCTCGGCAGTGGATGAATTTTCGCCAACCAACACTTTTCCAGTAGGATGAGAGAAGTAGTAACGGGAATTTTGTAATCATCAGATTGTGTAACAAGGACCAGGATTAAACCCCACCCTTCTCCTCAGGACATATGGAGTGAGAGCATAAAATGTGTGTAGTGGCGACTTTCTCGTCGGATGGAGACTAGGTGTACTTCGGATATACGAAAACACTAATTAACGTTAAACTTAAAGATCCTCTGGCGACTTTGCTTAGGGCAGGCCTCAGTAGTTGCTTACCAGCTTTGGCTCTCTACTTTTATTTGTCTTTCAGTGCATGATACACTCAGCACGGAACAATTATCACACATTTCCACCAAAGAGATATGCATCATTAATGGTTTTAACCATACCGGAGAAAATAAACCGAAACCACCTTAGGTAAATTTTCAAGGGCGTTATTACATTCCAAGTAAAAACAATCGGAGACCAAGTATTGAACGGGCTTTCAATTTAGTTTTGTCTCTCAAACAGCTTTATTTATGGCGGGGCCATTGTTACTGAAGTCCTTAATTGAGGTTTCAAGAAGCGTTTCTCTGGCGTCCAATAAACACAGTTCGAAATAACGTCTTTTGTTTCCCGCTGTGAACAAATGGAAGCTGGCACAGTGCTTGGAGTGACAGCCTAGCGTTACTAGGATATCTGTATGCTAAATTAGTTTCCTGTATGTCCATTCTAACCAAAATTAAGCATTCAAAGTATTGAATTTAGCATTAAGTTTTGTATCGGGCTCACATTTTTAATTCTAACAACTATTTTAAGTGGAACCAAGTTAAATTATGTGGCCAGTTCGTGTAAGGGAGAGGGTAATTTAATTTGATACGCGCCCACCCCGCTAGTATTGATTACGTCCTATATGGCGTCTTCAGCAAAAACAATTTCGCCACCCCCTCAAGTTAATTTAATATGGATTCTTGTACATCCAATTAAAATCCTTAATTCAATTTAATACACAACCTACAAAAAACAGTAATGGGTTTAGTGAACTTTAATTAAGCAGGAGGAAATAATTGATTTGCTGCTAACTGTAACCAAGGCGAATCATTATAAATTAGGAAAAGAAATTATTACACATTTCAGTTCGAAGGAAAGATTATCTTATCTTCTTGTGAGGATCAAAACTTTATTCTTATCTTCAAATTGTATGTTCCTACAGTAATTCATCTCCTGCCTCTTTCTTAAATGGCAGAAACATTATTGGACTGATGTTACAGTTATTTAGTAATAAATGAATATTTAAATCCGAGAATATTTTCATTTGATTAAACATTTTATTTCTTTGCTTGAAATTAAACAATCTTGTGTTCTTCAGCACGGCATGCTAATGAGGGTATATTTTAGATTGTTCGAATTGGTAGGTAACCTTGTTACTGTTCCCTTTAATTTCACTCGAGAAAGTTCCTTCGTATCGTGGAACTACTTTTAATCATACAGGTATAGCGCGAGAGTATATAAGTTTAAAAAAGACATAATTAATTCGTACTATTTAATTTTCTGATTTGCACCAATGTTAGAATTTTTGTAATATTAGCAAACAGAGGAAACAAAGACTCGCAGGTGTTATAGTCATTGTACATTCGGCGCAATTGGCTGGCCAAGGAATTTCTTTCGACAAATCGAACTGAAAGATCAAAACGATTAATTCATAGTTAAAAAAATCACAGGAAAGAAAAACATCTTTTAATTATGAAACTGGACCTCCACATCCTAATGCTACAGGTATAGAAATGTAATTGCCGCTAAGAAAAACATTTTCCAACAGAACAACTGATGTTCGAGCGTTTGTTTACATTAGTTCTTTTGGATGTGTCTACCACAAAATGAATAGTTCGATAGCAGGTCCATCACGGCACTGATTATCTTGGCAATACGGTGTACAGATCATATATTAGTGTCCATGTTTCCTCACTGTCGTTATAACATTTCTGAAATACATAGTACTCTAAAGTGTTGTGGCGTCCCTAGTTAAAATCTTAACAGCTCAAAGCTGTTTAATATGTAACAATTTTCAGCTGTTAGATCACATTGAAATTCACATGACTGTGCAAGTTATATTTAGGATCTTTGATAATGAACGCTGTGGTGTGAATGCTACGTTCTGATATTTTAGGTCAGGGTCAGATGCCATTTCTTTGCCATATAGAGAAAGCTACCTCTGTTCCTTCTTCCCTCCATATTGTTTGTGATACCAGCCGGTGAAAGCAGCCCACGTCTGCAAAGGGCAATATCTTTACCTCAATCTTTCCAGCCTCAGCCAGCTGGAATTTCATAACTCGACAAGGCGGCTCTCTCTTCTGTTCTCCCCGGAGACACAAGACGCCGGCCATCGGCGGAAAGGAGGAGCAGGGGGGAGCGAATTTTCCCGGCAATTTCTCTTCCCATTTTCGCCTAACGCCGGGAAATAATTGGTGCCGTCTAGGGAAAGCTATCCGTCCCGCGGAGGAGCGGGGCGCGCGACCAATGGGTGGCGGGCGTCGTGCTGACGTCAGCGGGCGGGCGGTCGATAGCTGGCGCGGCGCCAAGGTCAGCAGCGACGTCACGCGGTAGTAGCGCCATGCTGGCCAGACTGTAAACACGGGACACCTCGTCATGTCTGCTCAGGAGTATGAGAAAGCCACTATTGATTTTATTCCAATTTGTCAGTTAAAAAAACACGTTCAATGACAATTCGAATAGTATGGTTTCATAACTTCTCCCCCACCCACCAATGAATTTCATTTCGTGTGAGGAAAACTACGCTGACTGTTGGCTGCAGGTATAAGGTAATGACTGTTACAGAAAATAAAACTCATAAAAGTTTGCAAAATTGAAACATCTTGCCATAACATCTACCTATACCTATAAAAAGAAAACCGATCAAATTTACGCTAGAAAAACTCAGAAACTACTGAGCAAATTTCGATGGGGTTTTCACCGTTTTAAAGCTTAGAATCTCAGTTGATTTGTCCGGTATGTCTTATGTTTCAACGTTACATAACACCGGAGCATTAAATGAAATTCTGAACGTATGGTGAAAAATGCCAAAGACGGAACTATAGATGTTGCATACTCCACCATAAACATACAACTACAATGTCTCTGACCATAGCTTTTAAAGAAAGCAATAAGAGCAGGTTACTATTATGACTATTTTTCACAGTAAACAAAACTTGGAATACTCATTCCTTTAATTCCAGATATTCAGTTTTTAAACGCTATAGATGGCCGTATCGAATGCGAAAAACTATAAACCAGAAAACAACAGAGATTTTCTTCGATCAAAATCTCTGTCAGCACAACTACAATGTCTCTGGCTATCATCACAATAAAATGAGACCACAGTAGCATAATGAGAAAATGTTTAGCTCCAGTGGCAGGTTAGTTAGCATAATGAGACATTTCTAATGTTTGATACTGTGAAAACTTTCTCAAAATCCATTAAGCAGATTTCATGTAATGCTACATCATTCGTAAAATAAATGTGTCGTAACGTCTTAAGACATACATTAAATTTTAACTTTGATCCAACGCTTTGAAATTATGAAATTCCATTCAAAATCTGTATTTCCTGCGCGATGCAGGAATAAACAGACACATTCCGGATACATTTTTACGCATGCGGTTTGTATTAATGCGCGTACGGTATATGTTTTGATTTTTAGCAGTAGATGTAATAAGGTTGAGATGGACTAAAATGAAAACTGACACTCCGTATCAAAGCATCCAAAACACCCCATTCTTAGACCTGTGCTACTAAATCACCGTTTAGTTTAGTACCGGAAATGGCCGGTACGAAATCAATGAAGCTTGGTACGCATCTATCTTTTCGGACGAATAAAATAGTCTACGGGTATGTCAGCTTCAACCCACTACTTTTTGGTAGGGTGCTGGTGAATCTAGATTTGCTTTGATTCCTGAAACGGATGGCGCGAATTGTATGAACATGTTTCTCATTGCGTGAATAGAAATAGTGATTATGTAAATCAATGCGGACAACGCCGGTAACTCTGCTAGTTTGTAAATAAAAACACCGTCTGTTATTTACTATTATTATTCCGCGATTCGCTAAAAGTGGGTGGCGAAGGGTGCATTTCACCTATCCGAAAGTGTAATAGTTTGGAAGGAATATACGGGATATGGCAGGAGGCGCCCATGGGATATTTTGAGGAATCATTCCGGCATTCGTCTGGAGCGATCTGAGAAAACCATGAAAAACCCAGATCAGGATATTAACAACTGTTCTTTAATTTTAAATCATATAATCTCAGACGCGTTTCGCCCGTATGGAATGGGCATTGTCAGTGACCATAAATGTACATTCATCGTGCTGTTAAAAATGTACATTATTGTATGTGCAACTACGTATTAAAAAAATACAGTCTACTTACGAAATTTGATAGAAACAGTTACATGTTGGTCGGGAACAGCTCAATTTGCATTTTTGCAGATTCCGATCTATTGCTGTGGTTTAACATTGCTCCTATTAGTTTTGTGGGGGTCACGATTTGACTATACAAATATAATATTGGTCTCCACAAAAATGTTGATCAGGAACAGCTCTACTTGTACTTTTGTAGATTCCGATCTGTTGCTGTAGTTCAATATTGCTCCTATTATTTTCACTTTTACAGGGAAATAGTAACCTCTACAACAATGTTGAACAACAGCATCAAATCAGAATCTACAAAGATGTAAATAGAGCTGTTCCTGACCAACATGTGATTGTTTTACCAAATTTATCAAATAAAATGTACTTTGTTAATAGTTATTTGTGTATATAAATAATTAAAAATTCGTAACAACACCATGTATGTACATTTACAGCCAATGATGATATCCTATTCCATAAGAGCCAAACGCATCTGAAATTATATGGATTAAAAAAACAGTTGTTAACAGACTGTGTTTTATTTACAAATGTTTAACAAGCAACCGCGGAAGAATGACCAATAACCTATGTATTTTTGCCACAAATGTATTACTGTTCCCGTCAGAAGGATCACAATTTATTAAGGTTATAACCTACTATTAAATAATCCACACACCGCTTGTGGTTGGATCCTCCACGAGACGATAGGATGACGAGTTGATTTCCTCCACGAGGAATCCGAAATATAAATCGTTCTGGCGAAGCACAGCACGTGATAACTCCCATATGCAACGGATTTAGAGCTCGGGAAACTGAATTTTGAGAGTAAACATCTTATCCACTGAGCTACCAGCTCGATCTATAAACTACTGTATAAAAACAAAACACAGCGCCACGTTCGTCGAGAAACAGGCAACGTACAGAGTGGTGGGTTTCGCAAGCAGCGTGTCTTCCAGGCAGGAAGTTGCTAACAAAAACAGAACTCAATAAACTCTCCATGCACAAGTCACAGGTGGCTAAGACTCCTCTTTGGCAAACTGCATCTATATCTCCTCATTACATTACGCAGGTGCTTGAGATTTCTCCTAACAGTATACTTCCTTTGATGCGAAAGTAAATTTTTCTGATGGTTGGAGCAAGTTAATGCTGTCGATGACACTTGAACATTTCAGTAACTGCTTAACAGTATTAAATAATGTCACAGATAATATATACACTGCTATTAAACACAACACAATGCTTGGTAATTGTTAACAAGTGTAATAAATTAGAAATACTCGACAATGTCCTTCTACAATGGCCGGAACTATCCCTGTTGTAATTAGATCTTTCTAAGTACATTATATCAGATGTCAAAAATTTGTTTATGCTGATGAAACGACCAGTTAGTTAACTTTTAGTGTATCTGAAGTGTAGGAAAATCTTTAATTAAGTCTTGAAATTTCGAGTCGGTGTTTTAAAAGAAATATTCAGCCATCAAACATCACAAAGTAAACATGCTTCTTCCACGCAAACAACAAAAAGCATGTGATAAGCGAATAGTTTCATTGCAAAACTTGGCTGGTCGCGAATGGTGGGAGTGAGAAGCACCTTTTTTTATTTCTCACGGATCATAACAACACGTCAGGGTTTTTTAATAAAAAAAAATATCGTATTTTGTACCAACGCCGTAGGAAACATCGAAAAAATTTCAAATTTTTCTCCAAGTCACACATAATTCTCACAAAAATGGCAGATTAAATAGTTTCTTACACTGAGGTAAGTGTAATCTGATAGGTTGTGAGTCGAACAGCGTAATCTGAAGAAACTGCTGTCTGAGTTTAAACGTTTCATACCAAAGAGCACTGCAGGGGAACAGATACAGGCGTCATTACGTCGCTACGGAAAAAAACGTTTGCTATTGTATGAAATGATAGCCAAAAAGGCACGGTTCTGGCTATGCGGTCAGGAAAATTTTTGAGAGTGAAAGTGCTAATGATTTAGTGAGTCTCGAGTTTTAAACAAGTGGTGAAACTGGTATCTACTTGAAACTCCTGCTCATATCAATATTCATCGTTTACTGTGGCCGGTTTCAGATCTGAGGGGTACTCTATCTACTGTGACGCACGCCTCTCTCGCAGATAAGCAGAACCAGCTAACGTAGGTCGGAGAACAGATAACTCAACAGAACTTCAAACAGAGCCAGATGCCTACCCACATACCACTTCAGTTAGAACGTACTCCTACCAGAGCTCTACTGACGCTTAACATTCGATACAAATCGCATTACCTGCATTCAGAGGACTTCTCTTTCTTTTCAATAGGAATAGGTTAGATACAAAGTAACTAAAACTTTTTGTTCTCTACCGCAGAGTCAAATTAATTTCTAATCCCGTTTAAACTGCTTACGGTCGATTTTTGTTTTCTGTTAAAGGTTTTCCAAAAATTATACTTTATTGTTGAATTACCGTTTTCTTTAATTATACACCTCTTTGTTTTTCCAATACGTAGATTTTTTTTCACGTTACAAGCAAGTGAGATAAAATTTCTTAGAGCTAGAATGGGCGTTTATAGATTAATATAATAAATAACGAAACGATTGGACACGTAGTAAAAGAGGGATCAGTACAAGAAGTGATAGAGCAGGCTAGACTAACATGGTATGGGCTTGCAAAGAGAATGGAGTGGCAGAGAATACAAAAAAACCAAAGAAATTATGATGCATGGTAAACGGCTCAGGGAAGACAAAGGGTTGGCTGCCTGTAAGGAGCGTGTAGGGAAGACAGGAGAGGACTGGACCAAGGAGGTGAGAGAGAGGTGATGGGAAGGAAGAAGAAAATGGAGAGGCTTGTGCACGAAGCAGACCCAGCCAGTAGCCGGAAACTGTTGATCTACATCTACATATATACTCTGCAGTTCACGAAATTGTGGGTGGCAGAGGGTGCTCAGCACCAAAGCTAATCTCTTCGCTGTGCATTCCAATCCCTAATGGTACGAGGGAAAAAAAGAATTCATATAAGAATCAGTCCGGCACCTTATTTCTCTAATTTTATCTTTCCTGTCCTTCCAACTCAAATAGGTTGGCGGAAGAAGTATTTCACTACACTCAAAAGTGAAAGTGGGAGTACGCATGTTTACCAATAAGTTTAAACGAAACGTGTGTCGTCTATCTACCAGAGACTCCCAACCTAATCTAATAATCAGTTCTGTGACGTAGTTGATGATGATGACGAGACGGTTTTTCAGTCGACATGAGAGATACGGTTTATTCGTTTTAAATGTTGAGCATCTTTTTGATCGAGAATATCCGGCGCATGTAAGAAGTGGTTGTAGTACGTACGAGTACACCACAAATACGCCGGGTTTACGGAAATTGATATCATATGTTGAGATACAAAACGGATAACTGATTAATGACGATCAATGTATTAATAAAACCAAAGTTTTCTCCGTCCTAGAGACTGAATCAAATGATGTGACAACTTCGCTGGCTTTCTGTGAAACATATAAAATTGCAATACTGTTCGTCATGGTGACTTATTCCAAAATGAATGATATTAAAAATCAAAGGAAGATTAGCGTAGAATTCACTTATTTAACGATTACACACACATGCAAAAATACTCACGTACAATAAGTATACACGTTACTCTAAGTTTTTTTAAGGACTTGAATACAATTTGCTTCAGTTATTATCGGAATATATGTTATAGACAATGGGAAACAAGAGTTTAAACTATGTGTAATAGCGTTGTTGAATTTCAACATTATATAAATGGATCAAGGTATCGCAATCAAATAAAGGTGTCAAAAAAATATATTCCCTCTAATATCGGAAAGGAAAAATTACTTGGTATCGTAAGAAAATTAATGGAAAAGAAAGAAGACGGAACCGAACCTGGTGAGAGAGTAGCAACTATCGCGCCTCTTTCGGGACTACCTTGTTTCGATTCTCGTCCTGGCAATTCAAATTTCGCTTATCTACGATTTTCCTGAAACACTCGAGGGGAATACTGGGACGGTTCCTTGATAAATGGCCTCGCCGATTTCTTTGCAGTTCCTTTTTCCTATAATCCTACAGCGACTATTATGACGCCGCTCTCGAAGAAGCATTAAACCACACAAAAGATATCATTACCGTAGTACACAGAGCTATGCCGTGGAACAGGAAGCAATCTAAAAGCACATCTACTGATGAAGAGCATGGCTTAATAATTTCGAGACTTTTAGTTCTGTCAGAACTGTGTGGTTTCGACGTCGTTGCCGATTTCGTTCTATGTCAATAACATTACTTAATATTATGACTGAGCTATCGATTTGATGGTACAATAAAATAACGCTTGGCGAACAATTCTTAAAATAATATCTTGATTTCAAAACGAAGTTAAATTTACGTAAATTTTTGCCTGGGAAGAGTGGGGCTGCTAACACAACTAAAAAAAATTGCCGGGAAAATTCTGGTAAAGTTTCACACCTATCCAGAATATTTTGACTGGAATTTCTTGTGATATCTACATTAATATATTGGTACCAACATCATGTACTATTTGAACTAATTTTCAACCTTCATAAACTCTTCTCCTTAGTACTTAGCAGATTTTAACACAAGTTTTAAAAGGTGTTTCATAACACCGATGTATACCTTCTTTCTAAAAAGTTTCCGATATAAAACTTATTGCAAAGATATTTACTGCTAAAGTTATTTCATGTTATTCAAAGATGATTTATAAAAAGTAATACCCAAAATGGAGAAGCAAAAAAGCCCTTAGAAAAGAAATATGATTTTTCATACTAAGATTTTGAAGAAATCTTTAGAGAAAATTACCATGTAGAAACAATAAAAGAATAGAAATGGTAGAATGTCAGGCCATTCACGCATTCCAGACAATAGATCGCATGGCTGAAGATTACAACCGTTTATCTATCACTGAACTCATTTAGTGCCATTTCTTCATCCAACCTCTTCAGATCAAGTCGTCATATATCACCGTTCGCTAGGAAATCCCAAAGCATTGTTCGCCGCCAAGTGACAGAGTTTTCGATTCGCTGGCAGTGCGTCTTTTGTGGCTAACTAACCTAACCTGGTAATCAGTTTAACTTGGAATCCGAATCATACAAGCATCTGACGTAATTCATATTACACCGCAAACTGTGTCAGAGATGAAGGTCGGTTTACAGGCCTTTGAAGTTCCTAGCTGCGACCTGGAATCGAATGGGGGAACTTGCGATCTCTAATCAAACAAACGCCTTAGGCACTCATCCATCAGACCGTTCATCCTTTCTAATAATTTGCTATTATATAATTATTTTATACTATAATGTGTTGAAGGGCAAATATATTATATATAAACAACAACAACAAAAAAAAACAGCATAAACAAACTAGGGACACAAAAGGATTTTCTACCGTGTTAATGAGGTAAATCTAAAGTTGAATGTAATGGAAAAAGAGATGCTGAACGTTTTGTACCATAAGACTATATTGTTTACCACAGTTTGTTGGAAGAAGACGTTATATGCCATTTTGCATTGTAGATTTAAAAGAAGGCAGTCTTCTCCCGGAACGAATTCTCCATTCAAAGTCACCTACAAGCCCTCAGGTTTCCCACTACACTCGGCGACCCTTGTGAGGGATTATAAACCGAGGTTTGTGGAGTCTCCACAGACCCTTGTCGGTAGACCTTGCTGGGTCACTACACAAGTAGCTTATTCAGCGGTGCTCTATTGATCACAGCACTATAAGTCGCAGAGACGGACAAAGCTGGCGGCAGCCACAGAGGGTAGATCAACCTCAGACATGGGCGCCCTCATCCGGAAACTGGAGCAGCTGCAGATCCAACCATTCAGATTATCGTTTCAAACAGTATTAAACATATGTTGAATACTTTTTCCAGCCCTAGTAAAACATTTTCTGAGCGATGCGTCTCATATTCACGAGAGGTAGTTTGTCGTAATTTAATTTAATAGCAATGGAGCACATACTCCGGTGGCAATTTTCCTACACGTAATTTTTTTCAAATTTTATGACTTTTTACCTTAAATTCTATAAGTGCAATATTGACATCCACCTTCTTTTATTGCTTACGAATTTTAATTTTCAATTTTCTCACTAAAGCACATTATTGAAGGCTTCCTTTGGCAATTTATTAGAATCTCTGACTCCCTTACCTACATAAGAAATTTCTTCTTCTCCTTACTCCAGAAATACGTTTCAGCTTGTAGTCATTGTAACTCTCAAAACTCAATTCCATTATACAATAATATCAGCTACTAAACACATCTAGCTTCCCTTCCTTGCATCCACTAAAGCTCCTGATTTGACGTCCATGCTACTCCACCATATTCAAGCAACGGTCTGATCAATTTCCTTTTAATCTGTTACATGAAGGATTTTGACATCTTTCACTACCACTTGCTCAATGTTTCCTGCCCAATTCAGTTTACTATCTAATGATACGCCAAGAGATTTATAATTAAGATCTTCAACAAGAAAATTCTCCCCTAATCTGTAACCATAAGAAATATTTTTTTTTTGTTATGTGTGAACCTTCTTGTTGTTTATTACTCTTTGCGTGCCGTCTGTTTCTCTGGGATTTGCAGTGTGTAAGAAACTGCCATGGGCAAACTTGTATTGGGAAAACTAAATGTCGCACTCTCTCTGAATGGCGTAAGCGCTATTCACGATGTTAATTTGTTTATGAGCTGTGGTATTTAGTAGTTTCATACTCTCTATAGTTACGCTCAACTCATCTGCTGTTATACATATAAATTCAGTGGATTTTATAACTCTCTGAGATATGTTAGAAAGGCCTGAATAAACTGATAACTCAACACCATCTTACCAAAATCGCTGTCGCCAAATCTTCATCCAGTTTGTGGTTACAATCCGAAGTAATTCCTGTTTTAAATCTTTTTTGCGTATGTCTTTATGCCCCAATGACATCGAGGTCATTGATGGTGGTAAAGGACTGAGGGCAAGGAACGGGAAAGAATTCTGCCATGTCTTTTTAAAGGAACAATCCGGGCATTCACCTAGAGTGATTTGGATGAACCATGGAAAACCCAAATCCCTGTGTCCGCACGGGGATCCGAACCCGTTCTCCCGAATGCGAGGCCAGAGCGTAACCGCTCACCCACCACGCTCGGTCTCTAAAATCTTAATTATATCTTTGATCCCGCCCCTATTTTATCTCTCGCGTTCCACTGCCCCACGTGTACTTCCTGTTCACAGCAACTCCTTTTCTAACAGCTTCATACAACCGCCTATGATCGTATACTCACAAAAACAATTACCTTTCCTCTGGTTTATTGAATTGTCCACATGTATGTACACTCAAGGTGACTAGTGTGAAATGAGGGATGTGTCGTAAAACTCGTGTTTTCCACCATCGGAAACGGCAGTAAGTTCATTGGCACCACGTGGCCATATACTTGGTTCACTGACGCAAATAAAGAGAGGGGGGAGGGGGGTCGAGGTTTGTCGTAAAGGGGCTTAAAATTAAGCTAATTCCGGAACAAGTATTTGAATGTAATACAAAACTGAGAGATCAAATATCAAATTTGAATTTATAGATTAAACAATTTTAAAACTAAAAAAATATACAATTTCTAACTGTATAAATTTTCAACTGCAAATTCATTGAGTTTCATTTGAAATTCGGAAGAACTGGAAGGGAAAAGATGACCATGGTCACAAGCTGGCACTCGGATTCAGGCACAAGGATGTGGAAAGATTCTCATTTTTAGGTAAGGGTGTCAGAGATTGGAATAAGTCACCAAGGGAAATGATGAATAATTTACCAAAAACGTTGAAAGAATTTAAAGTTAAAATTTGTAGAGGGCAAATGTAGGTGGGTGCAGGAAAGGGGGATGATGGGTGGTAGGGAAATTGCCACCGGAGCGTGTGTTCCATTCCAATTTAATTAAATTTATAAAAGAACACATTGCAGTAAGCTAAAATACTTGGATTATAAGATCTAGGTCTTGTTGTTAGTTCTACGACGCCAGTTTGACTGTGCATGTTAAAGTGGACACTTAGAAATACAACGGACTCCTATCCAAGCGCCAGTTGTTTAGGCCGTGATGGTAACAATTTTTGGCCGACTTCGCTAATCATTTAGGCACTTTAGGGCAAGCTGGGACGTTCCCCAATTTGCACGCCAGTAACTACGTATCTGAAACAAACGAATTCAAATTTAGCAGATAGAACGCAATGTATGCGGTCCATAGCAAATGGTTACACTTCAGAACCCTGGAATTCATCTAAAACATTCTCTACAAAAACAACTAGTCGTCGGGAGGCTCTGTTAGACAGCTCCTAAATGAAAGCAAGTTGGAAACCATAACTAGTTAAAAAAAAGTTATTTAAAAATTTTTTATTTAATTGATTTAAGGCTGGCGAAAGTGTGACCAGAATCCCAGATAGAATACATTCTCTTAATCTTCTTAATTGCCACCACATACAATACAAATTTCTTCCTTTTAAGACTACAGATGGAAAGACGAGATAACAGAACACAAGTTTAACAGTCTCTGAAATAGGTAGATGCTACCAGAAAGTCTTGAACCTAATCTTGGTTTTGGTTTTTGCGAAAGGAAAACAAATTTTGGTTAACTGATGGAAATATGTTGTTACTCACAGCGTTTCACGGTGTAAATTAGTAGCTATTATGACAACTGGCCACAGTACTCCAAGATATAGAACAGCGAACTTAATCTAGTTATTAGTCACAGCCTTAACTATTACTCATCCAGTTTTAAGTGTTCCTCCGACATAGCTTCAAGATTAATTACCAGAGTCCTAAGGTGATGATTTACAATATTAGACATTTATCAGCTGAAACTAATCACTCCAAGCTAGGAACACTGATTGAATAACTGGCGAAATCAAGATGTGAACCGTTTTTGTCGTTACGTCTTGCCGTCCTGCCTCGGAAACTTAACGATCTCTTTTTTTGCTCTCTACTTGTTATCTTTTATTGCTGTATTGATTGGAGTTCTTCTTCATGAGTTTTGAAGTCTGCAATTAAGTTCGGCGGGTACAACTTAACTACAAGGGACAAGACCAGAATTGGAATTACTTCTTCATTTATTAACAACATTTTAAAATCCATGTTTAGAAGAATTTGCGTGCAAAGATTATTTATCGAAGCACACAATTCCTTAAAGACTTCTAATTAGATCAGTTAGAGGCATTAACGAGTTGTCTGAAAAATTATTACTCAGTGAGAGTCAGAAGTCTCGTGGACTTGTTAAACTGGTTGAGCGTCAAGCGGTGGCTTATCAAAGATAATGGAACATTCGAGAAGCTCATACGAGACCGCGACAATACGTAAAACAGAAACTAAACGATACAAACAATGTTAACTTTAACACGACAGTATGCTAACTGCAAATACTATTGGAACATGTACCAAATTAATTAAAAATTATAACAGAAATTGTTTAAGAGCTTTAAGAAGTACTTTGAATGATACAAACAAACTGAAATGTATCAGAATATGGTCTACCGCTACTATCGATCTATAATAACTGTTAATTTAATTTAGAGAGGTCATAAATGGCTCTATTCTGTTACTACCTAGTTAACTGATACCATTACCTTTAGATACAGAGAAGTGAGAAACCTTTACTAATTGATGTGGAGTATAAAAATAAAATTTGCTTGGTTTGTCGAAGGACCACCGATGCAACGTGACTACGACTACCAATCAGAAAATGAGGAATTTCACATAAACTGGAAGCCATCATCTTTCATGCGTAAATTGTTACAATGTATGCTTACGAACGGTGGATTCATTTCCATTCCAGATTTAAGCAAAAGGTACAGAAAAGTGGTAAATACTGCTGATAGGTTTCAAAACCACTCAAAAAAATGTACATGTATAGAATCGAAGGGTCTTGTCACAGGATCTTTACAGACTACCTGCTGTAGCTCGACTGTTGTTTAAGTATTTACATACAAATATCACGCTACAAATAATATCAAGTGGTACGAGATCTGCTTCTGTCGTGGGGGAGGTGTCAGCGTTCGGGCTTGGCATTCGGAAGGACGCGGGTTCGAATCCTCGCACCGCCTTCCAGATTTTGGTTTTCCACTATTTCCCTAAATTACTCCTGACGAAGGCCGGAATGGTTCATTCAAAAGGCCATGTCCGAATTAAGTTTGGTTTCTTGTTCCCAGTCCCTAATGATGTCGACGAGCCCTTAAGAAACAAATCTAACGCATCTTAAACCAATACTTAAATTCAACGAGGTATAGGGGATCTACGGTTTAAGGGAACTATGATATTTTTAGCGAACTTACAGAAAGCAAGCTTCGTCTGAGATGAACGACGTACTAAAAATCACCTCAGACTTCTTGGTACGTACCAAAGCACTGCAATGCTGAACTGACAGCTGGTCTGTTCGCTGACGTTTTCTCATAGAGAAGTTGCTTTGAAACACTTGCATGTCCTACTGAATAAGGTAACGACAGAAGAGATGCCGTGTTAAAGAAAAACGAAAATTCATTAGCTGTGTTTTTGTTGACGAAATATTTTAAAGAATAGCAATTCTAATAGAGCTTTCAGAGAAGATCACCTGCCATGTTATTGCCCAGATTGTTCCTAACATATGCAGATGCTACAACTGTAGAATCTTCTCCTTCTTGACGCTTTTTCTGATCTTATAGGTTACGCTTTGACTGTACAGTTGCCACAAATTATGAACTGGTTTGTTGCTGAAACGTGTTTACTGTCGCGTTAGTGTCAACGTCTGTCTGCGAACGGTGTGACTAGTGTTATTTTCTATGAGAAGGCCATAATTATTTGGGATGAAATTGGCGACGTGTCAACATTCTTTAGGTTGATTACGAGAAGCCGCCTAAAACAGTAATGAGAAAGACAGGTTCCTTAGGTGCGATGTTTGAACTTCGGCTTTTTGCAATTCCCTAGTACACTATGGTGGTTCTATAGCTCAAGAAACATACCACAACCTTCGACAGAAAATTTCGACCGTGCGAGCCACTCCAAAGATTACATTTATTTTAAGTTTCTGAACATATTTCAGTAAAATCCTATCAAATATGAACGATTTTGATAGCCCTTTGAATGAGCGACAAATTCATTGCTTAAAGTTATGATTTCTTTGAGAAAAGGAGTCTTACACGATTTGAAGTTTTTGATTGTGAAGCATTGTTTGCAGGGACATGCAAGTGAAATCTGGCATTTAGCTGCTGAAAGAACGGCTTCAGACGGAAATACTAGTTGCACCATTGTTCCGACAATGTTACTTTGTAGTAACCTGTTAAGTACCCAAAACTAGGTATCTTGATGTAGTCTTCTCGGGAGACTAGCCGAGTAATCAAGGTGTTTGCACATGATATTTCGCCATTTCTTCACCAGAAGATGGCGACGGAGTTACAGATCGCCGAAATATCGTGTGGAAACACCTTGATTACTCGGGTAGTCTCCCGAGAAGACTATATCTATTCTCAACGCCGAGAAAAACTTCGTTCTTATGTAGATGTGTATCTATTTCGAATCATGTTTTTTAATCGATGATGCCTATGAAGTAAGTCTAATACCGCAAAGACGTCGTTGGGTTAGAGCACAGATGCTCCACACACCTCTGATATGGAAAGGAATGCTTTTACGCCTCCGGTAAACACGAGAAAATTGCGCAGCGCCTCAGGCAATCACTGAATCGGAGAAGTTTATGAGCTCCGCAGGCGGTGCTTCGCTCGAGTGATCTACAGCGCTGCTTTCATTTCGGGCCATGCGTTGTGGATCGTAAAAACAAGACCCATTCCGATATATGAAGCTTCTATTATATATGGCGATAAACACCTTGGCTCTGTAGGTCATTGAGCAGAATATTTCATGGAAAAAGTTTGTATGAACGGAGACTTTCCCGGCGTGTGATTGCAATGAAATGTACACGGATACCCCGCCGGCTTGTTTTGTGAAAACACGATATTTCGACGACTAGCTCTGTCAACTTCCTGAAAAAGACGACGGAGCTAGAAAACGTCATCGCGAAAAAAGTCTGTTTAGCTAATTCCTTCCCAAGTCTCTTTCTCGCCTAATATATTCAAGGTCAATTTTTGCGAATTAAATTGTTTCAGTGGAACGGATCATTTCGTAAGCAAACACTCACTTTTACTGCTGCCACGAAGATTATCTGTGTTTTCGGATCAGCCACACGAACGAACAGACGTGCCACCGGAATCGTGATGCTCGTATTTATAGCAACACGAGATGAATTCAGTAGTGTTCCATGAGTTTCTTAAGCGGAATAAATTGGTCAGTTTGAATTTGAATCTTCCGATCTGCATCAGGGAAGGAGAACTCTATAGTTGCTAGCTAGAAGAAACATCCATCATTAGCATACCACAATTCACTTTTAATGATGCTGCCCATACATTTTATAACACAATCATAACAATTTTATTTGTCTTTAGAAACCTGACACCAACTTCCATTCTGATGGCCCCCATAACTATTCTAATGATGGTTTCGAGTGTTGGATACGAAGTACGAATGCGTTCTAGCACAGTCCACGTGTACAATACCATGTTTGCGACAGGAAAAAGACAACAATCCTTAAAAATATCCACAGAGAACTGGGCAATTTTCGATCCAAATCAGATATCTTATTATTGAGCCATATTTATTCATATGAGGAAACAAGAATGATTTATAAACATATTACCTCATTTGAATTAGCTCATCATAAGCGGGAGTGCATGTATGAAATCAATCTTTCAATAATTACCGTCTTTATTGTTTATATTTCTTCCAATAAAACCAAGATAACGAAAGTTATCTCAAACGATCTGTCCATTCCCTAAGATATCTCACTTTTGAATACAACATTAAAATAAAACAATAGCTTTGAGACGAGAGTTGGCCATAGTATCAAAAATAGTTACAAATGACACAATAATTCCAAGAATTAGTGATATGACATTCTTTATATAAGACTGGAAATTTCCTCGGCTTTGAATATGAATAAAATCCTCTCTGGTGACAATGGCGGCAGAGTTGTGACCGCCGAAACGTCGTGTTTTACCGACGGACTCACTCGGCTAGTTACCCCAGAGGATTTTATTCACGATATCATTTGTGAATACGAGAACAGAGTAGGAAAATAACAAAGTATGTGGAGCTAAACAAAACTCCTCAATAGGCAGAAAAACAATTAGGACAAGTAAGGAAATTCAAATCAAGTTCTATAAAGTAAATAGGGCCTACTATTTTAAATATATTGTAGACTTTGGTGACAGCATTTGAAGAAAGATATTAGTAGATCATGATCATAGAAAGCAAATTCACATTGAAAGGTAAAAGACGTTTGAGACATCAGCAATTATGTCCATATTTCTCGCTGAGTAGCTAATTAAATGACTGGGATCACGCAGAATGGATATCATACGAGACAAGCTCTCATTGGAAGGTGGCTGCAGTCGTAATTCTGTTCTTTTGTTTAAGGCTTTACGTGTAGCCGACGCCAATACTGGCGGCAAAGAGCCGAGTTCAAGAAACGGAAAGGTATTCAGTCATGTCCCTTTAAGGAACCATCCCGGCATACGCCTGGAATGATTTTGGGTCTGCGTGATAACCAAAATGTGGTTGGCCAGACGGGGATTCGAAACCACGTCCTGCTAAATGCCAATTGCGTGCCCTACCGCTTACCCTCCAGGCTCGGTACGCAGCAGTGCCTCGCGAACCGGTTTTCACAATGTTTTTTTGTGAGTTGTAAAAACGAATCTTGTTTCATAACATTTCACGTCGAAATTTTCAGAAATACTCGTAACTTTCACATTGCAGATCTGGAATAAAATTTCCTTTGTTTCTGTCGAGGATGAAGTGTAAGGAGCATATTTATTGGTCCACGATATTACTCTGTGACTGAGAACCACACACGAAATGTGTCCGTATCGTCGGATATTAATAGATGGCGAGGGGAATACTCGCTGAATATCACGCAACTTGATGGCTTCCTCGCGCGAAAGCAGACAGGAAAGAAAACAAAGCATCTAGAAATAACCTCCGCTGTTCACAGTGGAATATATCTACTGGTATTGTACGAAATGCTACCAGTCTTTGTGAATATCATGCTCAAAAAGCTCAAAGCAATTAAAAAAATTGTGTGCGCTGCATCTCACAAAAGGTCATGTTATTTCTCGCTTTATTAAACTCCCACGTTATAGGCTATTGTCTCGAGCAGTATTGTTTAACATTGACATAAATGACATGATTAGTAATTCATATCTGTAAAAACAAGCGCAAGGGCTAATTATAGTAGACCATAATTTGTATTAGAATCATTGACTACGTAATGGTTCTCTCTAACGTAATTAGGCTGCTTTACAAACTAATTTCAAAGTTAGATAACAGATTGAAAAGTAACTGAATAGAAATAAAATTAAAAACCAAACATTAATTACAGTGATAAGAAATATAGCGAAAGATGCGAGCATCGTGGCAGCAACGTGAAGGACTCAACAGCTGAATACAGCAGATACTTGGAAACGAAGATGACAGAGAACTAGGTACGTGAGAAATAGCCAAGAATAAAAATGGCTCCAGAGGCTTTTATCAGCATGAAGCAGAGAGAATTTATAACTTAGAAAAAGGAGGATAAAGTGTTTCATATTGAGTACCTTGCTTTATGAATGAGAAATATCGGATCTATGTAACATGACTACGAATGAGAATGTTGCATTTGAAACCCAAGCTATGGGTAATGATGTTTGGAATATCTGTGGATAAAGTGCCAAATGAAGTATTACTGATCAGATTCAAATGAATGGTAACGCCCATAGTAAAATTCCCGTGGAGACTAAGATTTTTAAAAATTGTTTTTGATCGTAAGTGTCACGCCTAGGCCGTCGGTTATTCGGATTGAATGTTAAACTGTAGATATCACAAAGTTAGGAGTGCAATGCGAGGCAATTCGCAGGTAGTCTTGCAATGCTGTAGATGTACACTTTATTACGTTATATTGATCCATCACGGGTGATTCGTAGTCAGTGTGTGTGTGATCTGCAGTAGTAATACTATAAATGCATAAGTAAGTCTCTGTCTTATGTTACGTTTTGACAACTAAATGCCTATACTGATATTGACGGAATTTGACGAGAAAATCTGTAGGGAAGGAACAGGACATTTTTTTTTGGTATAATTAACAGGTGTAGTCACGAAATTTTGAGAACTTATCGAATAGTGACGGAGAGAAGGATGTGTGTGTTAGTCTGTAATTTTACGTCGCTTGCTCAAGCTATGCTTCTCACGCATTATGTTAGTGTATAATTTGTTAATAAATTTCGTTTAGAGAAAAATCGTATTATTTAGTATAGATGTCGGTTTTCTCTGTCCTATTAGTTTGTGTCTGCTTAAATGTTTCTGGCACCAATTTATTTTTCCTTCTTTTTTGACATGCCTTGCGGGCGTAAACTGACCTAAGTTGTAGCTCTAGCAGAGCACGAGCAGCTTAAGTTATTAGAACCCAAGAATCGGATGCTCATGATGAAGAAAAGTCCAAGCTGAAATAAAGCTGCCCTTAGTTAACACCTCCCACCCCCACCCCCCCACATTCCCTCACATTCGTTTTTTTTTCTGTTTTTAAATATGTTGAAAATTGATTCTTTTCAAGAGACAGGTTCGATGGTAGAATGATATAGTGCTGGGTTTCCGGTCATATTATGCCGACTCGGTGTTGTTTGGGACCAATCCTTCGCTACCAACTACTTTCTATAATCAATTCTGACAAAGAAATTCTCAATCCACTCGTACGAAGTCGCGGGTATAAGCTAGTGTTTCATATTTTGACACCTCCCATGCATATTTTAATCTTTTTTCGTGCATAATTACATGCATATTTCTAGCTTTTTGTGTTGCATATAATCCGGTCTCTACTCATAACACACTGAGAGTAGTTACTTGTTTCACAGACAGATGGCACCACTTCACTTCCCCCACTATTACGCAGTACGAGATGGTAGAAGATATAAAATGCCTGGCCTAGAAAAGGGATCCAACCGTAAAACCAAAGATCCAAACTTGACCATGCCAACAATGAGTAAAAATCATTAAATGCAGCCGACCCTTAAGATGTTGGAAAAAGGTAGCGAAGAAGAAGAACAACAACAATACTAGTGACTGTACTAAAAGGGAAAAGGAGATACGTAGGGGGCAAGCATGAAGCTTATGATAAACTCCCAAAATGGTGGCAAAAGGTAGTGAAGAAGACAAAGAACAATAATACCAGTGCCCAGTGGAGAAAAGGAGAAACGATGAGGCAAGAAGAAAGCTCATGAAAAACTAAAACGTGAAGAGTGTCGAATCAGACCCTGAATGTGAACATAGAGTGCGCCAAGGACAAGAATACAATAACGAATTTTATTCGATGAGTGATTCTAACATAATATTAAATTTAGTTTAATAGTATTCCGTGTTAATGGTGTGTTATGGTAAAATAAGTTTCTTACAATACGGAAGTCTTGGCGTGTATACCGCCCGATTTAGCATTCTGAGTAGAATGTGACGTGAACTGTTGTTGGCGTGTAACTCGCCACGCCACGCCAGTGCGGCGTAACGCTCCGGTTGGATGATGCGTGTGCCAACTGAGAGGCCGCCAGCTGCGTGCTCGGTCCATAACATAACATTGCTCCTTATAACATTACACCTTTGTCACATGCATAGCTTCCGGAAGTTGTTGCTATAATTAGCCTCTACAGGAACGGTTAACGAAATACGGCTAAACTGGTATTATTTAAATGACAGTTTAATCCTAGTTTTCTCTTATGATGAGCACTATATTAATGATTATGAGACCAGTAAACTATGAACTATCGACGAACAAAATCCGAACTTGGTAAGTGATTGGTAACTTTGCGGACTCACATTTGAAAGGAGTCTATTACTTGCTCGGCAATGCACATTTCAGTTATCATGGTTTCCCGAAATGCCTCAGGCAAATATCGGGATGGTTCCTTTAAGAAGGCCATGGCTGAATCCCTTCCAGTTCCTTGCCCAACATTTCCTCTCGACTTCAATGACCTCACCGTCGAAGAGCCGATAAAAATCAGCGAAAAAAAGGGGGAGGGAGAATAGGAGGAAGAAAAGAAGGTGGAGTCCCGAGTATTTGAACATGGTGATTATGGTGGTCCCCTGTTTGGACACAAACAATTAAGATATTTGAAACATGCATACACCTTCGAACATTGACAATCACAAGAATTGGTATGTATACTATCCAAATATGTTACAGCCCGAAATGAACTGAAAACACACAAAAAAAAGGACTTGCAGGATCCCCTCAGCTCATTGTCACAAGCATATCTGAGACATTGATAAGAGAATCGGAGACTAACGGTTCCCTGCTCAAAATGATTTTTGGAGGTAGTATACTTCAATCTTTATTTGAAGCAATAAAGTAATGGGTAATAACTCCAGGTCAGTGCAATAACCAATATAAGCATCTTTTATGATATGATGAATAGCTTCGTGAACATGAAAATTAATATTGAGAAACGAATAAAACAGGACACGGCTAGCAAATAATGAAAGAACCAGATCTAGAAACTCGTAAATAAAGTAACTGAAATTAGTCCAAGGTCACAAAGCGACGATGGAATCAGCTGCACCAAAGTTGTTTATATGAGCTGTAAGGACATATCGACTGTCTCAATAATGCTTAAGTTTTTCTTTACTGTCACACGGGAGGAAGTTGAGTCCCTCATCATTGAGTACACAAATAGCATCCCTTTTCTACTCATAAATACCCCTTGCTCACAATTATGGAACGAAAATAACGCAACTTATTTCATACTCTACAGTGGATATTCTGTGACTTTCTCATTGCTCTTAAAATTCCACGATTATAACAATGATTACATCCTAATGACTTCGATGCGATACTTCTACTTATGCGCAAATTAGTCTACATTTCATTCGTCTAATTTGACCAGGTAATCCCACCCAGCCAACGGTAGCTCCCGTTTTACTTCGAATTCACACCGTCGAACCGTAATGGCGTTCTTCATGCACATCAACCAATATTCCTCATTAGTGAGGTACACTTCAAGGGCCTCTGAGAATTCAAACCTAACATATTATTCTAAGGGAGGAGTTCTTGATCCCTACTCAAGTACTGAGCCATCAAACCTCTAATTAAAACATTAAAACTTGCGAATTTCAAAGAATAATACATGCAGAGATGTTCCAACAGCGTATAACTGAAGCATCGAATTACGTGTGTCGTCTTAAAGCAATCAGACTTTGAGGGGATCTGAAAATCTTTTTTACACCATTGAATCATTGTTATGAATGACGTATTACAAAAGTTCAGTTTGTGTACTCAGTAAACCTCACTAGCCGAGATACGTAACCAATAATTTGAGAATCTGTGGAAAGAGGCATACTGACACAAATTTTACATCGCCAATCATTCATCCTCGTCTGGGCATCCAGATAGGTTTTTTTTTTTTTTTTTTATCTGCTTAACGTCTCTATAACAGCGAGGTCTGGGCAAGGATGGGGGGCAAGGAATGGGAAGGAATTCGGCCATGGCCTTTTGAAGGAAGCATCCCGGCATTTGCCTGGAGTGATTTGGGAAACCATGGAAAATCCAAATCTGGATGCCCGGACGGGGATTCGAACCGCCGTCCTCCCGAATGCGAGGCCAGAACGCTAGCCGTTACACCGCCACGCTCGGTACAGGTTTTCAATAGTTTTCCAAAATCACTCCATGCGAATTCCGGGATGCTTCCTTTAAAAAAGGACATGGCCGAATTCCTTCCCGTTCCTTGTTCCCAGTCCCATCCCGCCTCTAATGACCTCGACGTCGACGAGGGGTAAAGCCAAAGCAAAAAAAAAAAAAAAAATCTTTCTAGATCCTAAAATCGAAGATGTATAATTTTATCACTCACCTGTAGTTCTGAAAACCTTTCTGGTAATTAATTAAATAATGTTTAACAAGTAAGTACGAGTTTAAAAATTAATAGTTCTTTATATAATTCTTTTCAAGTCTAAATATGTTTTCTGATTCCTCATGAGGGAACAGACACACAACCGTTATAACCAGTAATTAAGATTTGTTACATTCTTTCATCAGTTTGGCATACCAAAGTCAATCAGGAATCTCCTTCCCCTCCGACTAGCTTGGAGCCATTGCAGACGCCGCCCTTTGGAGCTCCAATATTAGGCGCGTTATGGAGTAAAATGGCAAATCGATCCAGGAAGAAATACAGCATCTACTAGGCGTATATATCAGAAACTGTAAAAATATAGATATTTGCCCCATTATATTAAATAGTTTACTTATTGAATGTCCTGCACTGGTAACTGATCTTATCATTGTCTGTCTACCAGTTACCTTTAGTCTATTGAGTAAATGTTTCTTCGGGTGTGGTTGGTTTTTCCTGTCTCCAACCTTGCCTGTGTGGAAACTGAAATTAACTTGTTGCGGAAGACTAAAACTTTATGAGGGACAAATATTCAATTGATTAAGCTCGCGTGCATAAAGACTTCCTGTCACCAAAGGTTTTCCCGAGCTCATTGAAACAATACACTTTACAGGTATATTAAAAATGAGTTCACAGACCGTTGTATTGTAGACCACTGTTTCTCCTCCCGTGGCCTGCTGGCCTATCTTAAGGGGTCCACGGAAAAATAAAATTAATAACTACGAAAATATAAATGGAGGTGTAATAACTTTGGGCAGAATGTGTGAGATGCAAGTCGAGTTATCAAAAAACAGTTCCAGAAAATTTTACAATTATTATTATTACTATTGTTAAGGGGAATAAGGTTAGTCTCTAAGTGATACACCGTTGAAAAAGGATGATAACTGACTGCAAAAAAAGGACTTCGCAGAATTTCGCACGCGGCAGATCTATTGTAATGGGACAATCTAAAACACGTCCGATAACGTTGAAATTGCATGAAAGTAAACAATTAACACCAGAGAGAAACTGCAAATGTTAGTAAATATAGTAATGGAATGAATTCAAACATTAAGTATAGGTTGTTTGAAGTATTATTGGATACGCTAATTTGTTAGAATTAGTTACAAATAAGGTGAAATATGCTCGCATGTTTACAGTCGTCAAGCAGTAGCTGTTAAAATGATTTGAATACAAATATACGTATGTCACACAGTGTTTTTGTTCCAAAAAATGGATGCTAATAAATACTTTAGGTTAGGCAGAAGTAAATTGTGTTGAGTGTTTTGGAACTAAGGTTGTCTTCTCTTTCTTTCACGGATTGCTATAAACTATGTGCAGCACTGTTAAAAGAAAATATTGTTGCATTATGGTTCGTAACACAGTCTGGGGAGCAAACAAAATATAAGACTACAGAATGTCTGTAACGATCGTAGCTTAAGATTTCTCGTTATCCAAATGAACCCATTCTACAGTGACGCTGATTTCCAACTAACGGCTTCTCTAAAACACAATAAACTCATGTGGCTTATCTTCCAAGATTAATACAGTTTCTCAGAAACCTGTTTTACTGAATGCCTCTGCAGGATTTCATGAAATCGTAGTAAAATAATGACATAAAAACTCCCAAGGTTATTAAAAAAACTTTTTTTACAGTATCTAAAGACATAAATGAAGGAAAGTGAAAGTTTTCATATTTCCAGGTACCTGTTACTTAACTTCATTGTTTTTTCTCGAAAAAAAATTTGCACCTTCCCAGAACTGGTGTGCATAAGGGCTGAGAAAAGAAAGTAATTAACCATGCGACAAGGAAAGGAAGGGATTTGGATGCTTGTTCGTGGTACCTATGCTTCAGTCGAGTATTTATGTGTATATTTTATGCCTACTTATTTCAAGCAATTATACACCGACGTCGCGAATACTGACAGAATATTTGCTGATTCTGGGATGATTCCATGCGGAGAACCCATATCACAGTGTCAATGGCCGTCCACTCAGTGCTGCTAAATCAAATCAATTTTTGTAGCCAGCGAGACAACTCCTCAATTTCTGCTGGAGGGAGAACGTTTCCTCGAACGAAACAACAACCACTGCCATCCCCAGGGTCCAGTGACATTTGTAGCCTGATTGAGCTGGCCGCAAGGCAGTGTGCAGGATGAAACCTTGTTCTTACGGCTGCAATTGGATGTTGCGGAATTGCTACTGAAAATTCCACGTGAAATTTCCTCACTTTTGTGCACGACAAACGATGTTTTCTCTTGGTAAACTTGCAAGTTTTTATTACATTACTCATCCTGCTTACTGGTTCTAGTTTGTGTGACATAACATGGAAGCTCATGCTTACCTGTGGCTGACTGAGTAGTGCCCTAGTATGCAGTTAAGAGACGCAAAAATCAAATTACGTCCCGCAATCGTGTGAGATTAAGGTTATTGCTATCTTAACAAATACAGTTGTAATGAATATTTACATTTAAGGTCGCTGAAAACACATAAAATTTTTTTTTTCCTTTTGCAGCACGTGTAAATGTCAACTGTTCTGAGAATTACTCTATCTACGAATAAAATCTTATGCTTTTTCCTTGCTTTCATCCCACTGTTGCAGGATCTGTATTTTTCAGGATGCGACGTGCTGGGATTTGGAGGGCTTATCGCTGAGTCTGAAGCCTCCCAGGGTGGAAAATTGTGTTGCCATCTGTGTGTGAGGGTGTGCAACTATGGTCTGTTCGCGCTAAGTTTTATACAGGTATAGTATTTGGGTGACCCATCTTCGCACGGCATCTTTCTATTTCAGTTCAATATGCAAGATTATGCGTGAAGTTTGATTAAAGCTAAACGTATTTTTCAAGATTTCGTGGGCATTTTAAAGTGCACAATTTCCTGCTCTAACCCAAAAGAAGCTTAATTAACATCAGTAGGCTTACTGGTACCTACGAGATGACGTTAAAAAGAGTTTCCGAGATACCGAATACAAGAATTGTTCGTTTCTTGTAAAATCATGTTACAAACTTGATATACATATGAAATTTCATCCACATAGCTAGAGACATTTCTGGTTTACCACCTCATAAAATGCTTTTAAAGAAAAATGTTATTATTATGTTTACCAGATATCTTACAGTTAATCAGGGATTAATTAATGGTGCAAGATTAGTGGTAATTCACTTAGACGAGTACATCATTGATTCACTCCGATAAAACTATGCTCATGCCTCGCATTAAACGCACACCTTCTGATCCAACCGTGCCTTTACAGATAATAAGAAAACAATTGCCATTAAAATTAATCTTCACTATCCACATTAATAAAGCACAAAATCCGACACTTCAAAGTGCAGGATTGTATTTATCAGAACCTGTTTTTTCGTATGGCTTTTTCACGAGTTTGTAGATTCAGTAAAATTTATGTTTGTGTTTAAGACACTTACGATCAAAAAGTAAACTATGATCACATTATAACTCCTAATATTGTTTTCAAAGAAGTTTGCTAAGTAAATAAGTTTGAAAAATATCACATCCGAAAAAGCAAATATCGATTTTTTAAATATCTAATTTTTAAATGTTTTTCAATTAAATGTGTGGAATTTAATGATAACGACTTGTTCCAATAAAAGTGATACTTATTACTACTCTTGAAAATAAAATAACTATCATTAATAAACATACTTGCTTTTACTTATTTCCACAATATTGTATTATCGTTCGGTGACTGACCACGATACTATGTGACACATTCGCAAGGGTCAGCTACTATACAAGAAACATCATTAGGCTTATTGGTACCTAAAATTTCTATGAGATGGCATTGCAGTAATTTCCGAGAAACCAAATACAAAAATTGTTTTTTTTTATTTAATTTTTAATTTTTTGTTGTTGTAAAATCGCGTTTTTGCAGGGAAGACAACTATTCAGATAAAATTGAAAAGCAAAGCAAATAAGAAATAAGAGTCGATTCCGAGATACAAAATGGGTGTATGTGTGTTTGTGTGTGTATGTGACTGTGTGTGAGTGAAAGGTATATTTTACGAGGCGGAGATTGTGGACGGTCCCTGCATTGGTGGTTGCCTAAAACCACCTATAAACAGCAATCGGGACGGTCTGTATGGGAACCATGACTCGATCCCACCCTCAATATGTCCACATTAGCGGATTTCCTAGGACTAGAGGATAGCAACTACTTGAGCGATAGAATTCCTGTTTTCAGGTCATTAATGTCAAGCAGGAAGCTGATATTGAGAGAGTTTTTAAAAATGGAACTCATCTGACCATATCGCCAAGTAGGAAGTGAATCTAAACAAGCATTTCAAGTATCAAGCCTTCCCGAAGACTTCCGGGCAGGAAGTGTATTTTGGGAAAGGTTTGAGATACCGTACCAAAGCGTTTGCATATTTAATTTAAGCTCACCAGATTTTTCCGTCAAAGACAGGAACCAGAACTGGTTTAAACTAAAATTATTCGCTGCTCTGAAGATTACTACACATTTAGTTTTAGACATTTAGCTTAATACATATCCACAAAGGTTCGTAAAAAATTTTCGGCAAAATGCCATTTAAAACGTTTTTTTGTAGTGTTACTTATTCTAAAGAAATAGAGCAGTTAGTCTCACAAATTTTTGTAGCATCTCCCATCGCATCCATTACAAACTTCTCGTTAGAATACGTTGCTTGCTTGACAGCACATAACAAGCTGTACAGTACACTGCGCATCGCCTTGTTGCTAGGTCAAAGAGACCGCCCAACAGTACAGTCGATTGTGCTGCCTACGTGCAAGGCTCACTGTGTTTGTACTGCCATTCTGAAGACTCTTCAGTCAACACAGTACGTGACGTATTTTTTGTTACGACAGAAGAAAAGGCAAAATACATACTCCCTAAACGGAAAAATCTCCAGAAAATCTTGTACGACATTTTCACAACGATAATCGTGTTCCTTACGATGTTTACCAACAGGTGAATGTGAAAACTTCAGATTTTTTGTGGCATTACCTTGTTTGACACGTTAGAAAAATTTCTTTTTAAAACATTTGATTATGTATAGCTTACATATGTTATCGGAAGTATATGTAATACGTAATTATATAGAATTCCCAGGAAATGTTTGTAAAGCCTAAAATGTACAGGAAATTTGTGAAATAAGTTTTATCATACAAATTTTCTTCTCAATTCTATATATTCCCTAAACAATCAGAAATGTGTTAAATTTGTGATGTCGATAGGTTACCACGTGATTGCAGGGAGGTTAGTGACCCTTAAACGCTTATTACATAAGCACGTCGCCGCGTTCATTATCGCGTCCGAGTCACGTGTCACAGTTATGATAGATCGATTTTACAACGACTTAGCACCGACCAGAAAGTTAAGTAATAAGAATACTTTTTATATTGAAGATAAAGGTTAAAAGTATTGTTGGAAGAGTTCACTACGGCAAAAACAACAGCAAGAATTCTTATGAAGATTTTGCGTTCTATAATGTAAGCTAATTATATCAATGAGATTTTATAAATAAATCATTTTGATACTAATTTTATTTTGTTTTTTATTTTTCATTCATTCATTAATTCTACGGTATAATACTAATTTTTATACATTTCCTTGTATCATTTTGGAATTGCACACAATGCCTAATAAATGCATATATTTCGTAGGAAATATAGCGTATTAAAGAAACTTTGCAAAATACTTTACTCATTTCCTAAATTGGATCAGCATTGTATTCATTTCAGGTAACATATATAAAATGAAAGGTGAAGACTAAAATATAGATTAATGATGATAACTTGAAGCAGAATATTCAACCTCAAATTAATGAAATCAGAATTTAGAAAAATGGAACTGGTTATTGTATGTTTTAACACCCTGTGGCCGAAGAAACCGGAAGGTTGAGAGGAGCATACTTCAAGTAGATGACAGAAGCTTTTCGACTTCGTCACTGTGAAAGTCACAAGAAAGAGTTTTGATAAGACCTTAGCGCAGAATGACACTGCCGACAATAAGTAATATTTGAATTTTGGGAGACAAACTTTTAGCAAATAACAACGATCTCCGTTGGGTCGAGTATCGAATTATTTTGTGTGACGTTCGAGGATTGAAGAGATGCCTTTAATGTGAGAGAAAACTTTCGACCCTAGCAGTATTACGAGTAATGAGGAACTTGCACAAACCACTGTAAATAAAAACACAACAAATGTGGTCGCTGGAGACTTTAGATTGGGATCATTGATACCTCTTCTGGTGCATGAAAGTTGTAGGAAGAGTAAGTTCTGCTAAGGTGATTCACACACCGACGTGGTTCTTATCGAAAGAAACTGTATGTCACTTACCACCAGTGTATATGAAATGGAAAGACATGAATTATTTCTATAATTTTCTTATAGTTATGGGCATTTCTTTGAGACTTTCTTCTATATCACAAACTCGAGTGTATAATAGATAGCGTGTTATTACGACACTGGTCAACGAGTCGTCTTTGCAACCGTTTCAGTGTAGACACTACACGTTAAATAATATTTTAGATACGGTATTCACATTGCTTCCTGTCACTTTTGATAGTCTACAACTGCTGTTTTAAAATATTACATAGAAACTGAACATATTGATCAGAATATCTGCAAGAAAAAATTCATTGCCACACACAAAACACCGGCTATGTGTGGACGTCGTTAAGACACGAAATACGTATCTGATGTCCTAGCCAGTATTGGAAGCCTTTCTCACAAGACCGAAATCGAGCGGTCTGGTTGCTCAGTAGTTAAGGTGTCTGATTGGGGATTGAAAAGTCCCCGGTTCTAATCACTATCCCAGTGGGGATTTTCATATGTCCTTAACCCGACCTTCACCTCTGGCACAGTTTATTGTGTAATGTGAAATACGCCAGAACGATTCGATGGTACGAATTCCACGTTAAACTGTGGGTCCCCTGTACCCAGCATGATTAGCGGGGAAGGTTAAGGTGACTACGACAGGGGCGGAATGCGCAGCCAATAGTAAGCCTGTCACCCGGTCATTACGACCACTCGGAATTATTTATACAAGACCGAACTTGGGAAACCACATAGCAAGGTTATTGAGTGCAGTTTGTAATTACTGGATTGTCCTTTATTCTACAATGCAGATTCCATAACCACCAAAATTGCTTTCGTAACGGTCAAATTATCTTTCGACCACTTCATACGTATTTAAGTAAGTTTTTATCTCATTAATGTCCGTCTGGCCATGCCACCTACTACCTATACCCACTAAATTTAAACTGTAACTTTCTTCATACAAAAACTCCCGGTTCCGTTAATATTGCTCACCGCGTTATTTTCCAATCTCCCTTACTAATACCTCTTCCAAAGGTACAGTTATAGCTCAACTTAATTCCCCACGATTATCTTTCGTGCTAAAATTTATACATTGCGTATATCGCAATCTACTGATGCACAAATCTTCCATACTTTCCCATTAATTCTGTTGCTTACACTGTATCAAAGGCTTTCTACGCCATTATACGAAAGTATTGTAGGTAATCCCTGCCTTGGAAGGACACGTTATACTTGACGGCCCTCTTTGTGTGATTTAAAAAAGTAGGCTTAAATAGGCTGCCACCCGGTTTCCCCCATCACTTCTTTTATGTCTAGTTCTCAACACGAATAACAGACATGTGCCATCACAGTCATCTACTCCTATAGACACAAAGAATAAGTAGCCAAATTGGGTAAGGGAACACGGAGTCAGATATCCTCAGGAGAATAGCGCCTTCCATGATAATCGCCAATTTCCGGAGATGGCACTCACAAACTAACAAGTCTGTCATCAATATTTACCCGCATTTTAATTAAATATTCTGGAAAAAGTGCAAACAGGGGCCCTGTATTTCCAGCAGGGACGGCGCTAGGATTCTCGCGCCCCGAATAAACGTTCTTAGGGCCCCCTCCACCTGACAATTTTTTTTCTTTGATCTTTGATTTTTTGATTAAGTCAGAATGCAAGAAAATTACATAACGCCTTTTTTTAAAGAGTTTTTGAAGTTTATTTCTATTTAGTTAGTCACCCTGGACGGAGGGCCCCCTTAGGAGGCTCGGGCCCCGAGTACTTTTGCCCCGCTTACCCCTCCCTAACGCCGGGCCTGATTTCCAGACTTCTTAATAAACTGCGTTGCCTTTACAAAAGATGAAACAGTGAGTCTTTCTCGGATCACGTTTCGGTTATATAAGGAATCCCGTTTGTAGCAAATATTACCTACGATTGCACTACAGTTTAGGTGGTATCTATTGTACAATTTGAACTTGTTCCTAATTAGACGAGGGTTGCCGTTCTGTATTGCGCTCCTGTATGGAATTTATCTATAATTCTGCTATTTTATCACAGAATAAGGCTCAGAACTGTAGCGTCGCAGTGGAGAGAATGTCAACAGGTAAGCCGCTCCCTGTAAGGAGTCGGTCGCTGACTTGCTTATAATCTGACAGCTTGTGTGGCTTCCAGACACCTACCACGCAGGCTCGAGGCAGCGGTACGCGCAAGGCACAAATCACGTAAAGCTTATTATGAGTAAACATTACATTCCTGCATCGGTGTCCAATCAGATTGCACAGGCAAACTACCAAGTTGCTACGGTTGGTCCGGTGTCCGGCTGATGGATTTGGAGAAACGTATAGAAGGAGTTAGGATATTTCCAGTCCTTTACGACCAAATGTTGTTTTCCTGTTATCGATTGCCTTAAAAAGAGGCTATCTTTTTTCATTAACCTAACTTCCATGTTCACCAGATGATCGCAAAAGGTAATCGTTTCATTCTAAAACATTAGTAAAATTTCGTTTCATCATCCATCCCATTATTTTTTAATTCTTATAGAACCATAAAAGTAAGTTTTTAGATAGCAAAAATAAAGTATATTATACAGAAAAGAATACATTTATTTTATTATGTTTGAATACATATTTTCCATTACTTCTAAATTTGTTCTGATGTCTCAGATGGTTACGGCATGTGACTGTGGTATGGAAGATCCCTGATTCAAATCCCGATCTCGGTTGCAATTTTTATGGGCCTTAAAATTGATCTTCACGTCTGACAAAGGTTTGATTAATGCGGTCTGTATTTAAACTAAAATATAAAGTGATCTCATTCTTTATTAACGAAAAATATCGAATGAAAATCGAAAGTAATCTCAAACAAAACAAACACGTCAAGTGTGAAGTGATTGAAGTTTGACCTTTCATTGTGATTGCGTTCAGAAACGCGAGAATCGTTCAATCCAGCATAGTGTGCCAAAGACTGAATTATGGTTTGTTAATAATACATTTGGATACTACTTTTAAACGTAAAAGATCAAACAGTGAGGTGATAACGTGAATCAGTTAAAATAATTTAACGGGTTTTATTACTTTCGCAGATTATAAGTACACCTACGGAAAATAAAGATAAATCTTATATAATATAAGGTGGGTGGCAACACTTGTTGTCACTCCCAGGGATACAGTTCATTTGACTTATATGTTTATTTTTAATTTCATAATTATATGTTTTTAAATATTTAACTATGTATACAAATCACCAATAATCAGATCTGTTGTCAAATGAAATTAAAATTTATGAGAAGGTGTAATATGCAAAAATATTTTTATATATATATATATATATATATATATATATATGTGTGTGTGTGTGTGTGTGTGTGAGTATTTTAGGAGATAATTTATGTATAATACTTAAATATCAAAATTGGCATTAATAGGTTAAAATACGTTTCTACTCTTTCATTTCGATGCGGCGATATGGCTAAATAAGAATACACAAACGATGCGAGACAAGCGCATCCAGCCGAATAAAACAAAAAGAAGTCGGTAGAGTATGGCGGATTTCGGCCATTAGGTCAGTCAAAGTGCTGGTAAAATGGTTTCTCGACAAAAACCAACATATATATATATATATATATATATATATATATATATATATATATATATATATATAAATAGTTTAATCACTTCCACCAGCATTCATATTATTGCGTACTTTTGTTTGTTTGTCCAATGTCGGCCGTATTCGCCAGAGTGAAGAATCGGCCGAACTCACTTCCAGTGTAACTGTACCCAAATTTGAGACAGGTATGACATCCGTGCATGTGTTCAAGTTCAATTTTCAAGTCGTATCAGTGGTCCTTTCTGTGTGTGATTATGATGCCAACCATCTAATAAATAAATGTTAAATATTTCTAACTACTGACTTCTGATGAGTAAACGAAGTTCGATAAAGACAAGAGTTGCCTTTGGGATTGGCTGATAATCATTGTTGACCAATTATAACTTTCTGACTTTTTATTCGTAAAAACAGCCTTTGCTTTATCTGCAACAATATTTTGTGAGGTTAAAATGATGAAAGGTTTTAAAGTTAAAGAAAAATATTTCGTCGGGAATTAAAGTGAACCTTTTATCTTTAGGCTGTAACAAAGTATTATCTATTTGCCAAACCAATAAAAAAGAGTCACGGGACAAAGTAGAAATAATATTTTCTTCTGTGATAGGAGACAGAGGAAGAAGTAATGTTGAAGGATGAACACGGTGAAGTATAAATACTGGAAAAGGGGGACCCGGCAGTTTTCTCAGAGGCGTTAAAAGTGCCGCCATACAGTATATGACGAGAAATACCGGGCACGTTTTGTTTAAACTTATTGGTAAACATGCGTACTCCCACTTTCACTTACGAATGTAGTGAAACCTATTCGAGTCGGAATGACAGGAAAGATAAGATTACAGAAATACGGTGCCGCACTGATTCTTATTTCAATTCTTTTTTCACTCGTACCATTCTGGATTGGAACGCACAGCAAAGAGATTAGCTTTGGTGCTGAGCACCCTCCGCCACCCACAATTTTGTGAATTGCAGAGTATGTATGTAGATGGAGATCCTTTCAAACATGCTGTCAGCTCGCTTGTGTTAAATTTTTTACAAAATTATTCTCAGTGCCCTAAGCTAATGCTGGTGAAGTTCCCAATCTCCACATCTAAAACTATGATATGATATAAAACACCTAGGTAGTTATTAGAAAAATGAAAAAAGTACTCTTCATTGGGTTAGATGGGTCATAGTTTGCAGGACTTATAAGACCAAGGAAGTCCTTACCGGTGTATAATACTGATTTAAATGTTTTAAATAATATAAATCTGTAAATTTTCATTTTATCAAGGTAATCATATATTTTTATTTTAATGGAACGATGTATTGAAGCCTGGATTAATTACTTGCATATCCTAAAACGTTTACTCTTCTGACTACAACTGATTATCAAGTGTGATTACAATTGTATGTAGGAAATGAGATTTAATAGACACGATGATAAACGAAATTTTAGTAAACTTCTCCTTTTATAAATCCTCAAAAACGTTTAAAAAACGTTCAACAAGTTTGGAAATAGCTTCTTTCTTAGTCGAGAAATCATTTCAAGGTAAACTTGTACCAAATTGTAAGGCACGACAAAACACCACCAAGTTTCACTGTTGTATTCAAGCATGGCAGAGTAAGTAAATTGTTTGTTAGTGTAAAGTACCATGAATGACTTATAAAATAGTGGGTAGAATGGATGGGTTAGGACAGAGTGATTTTCTGTATTTGTTAAATGATTAAGGCAAGTCTCTCAGACGTGGAGTAACTTCGATTAGAATCTCCTAATGTCCGGAGACGGGGGCCTGGGCGTTTTTTCACTAGGTGTGCGGGTCAGCCTATCAGGTCTACTCAACCTGGAGTCCATCGAGTAGTGAGGACTATTGTTAGGGGTTAAGAGGCTGCAGCGTATCGTTGACCATGCCATCAACATCAACTGCACGGCACACACCTACAATCACGGACTAGCTAATACCGTACCTTTGTTACCAAATTACTACAAACATTTAGTCAGAAACAAATGATAACAACGTTTCCAATAGCTTTTCTTCATTATGTAGAACACAGGCTTTGTAATTTCTGCGTCAATTTCCCCTACTGGAGCTTTCTTAATTCCTCCCAGCACTCTTGACGAAGAATCATGTAAGCGCTGCGAATAAAGATGCTATGCAGTGTGTGACAATATAACACCCCACCAATCGTATTGCTATAATTAACTTTATATATTTTTTAAAATGCTGATATATGTATACATTGTATTGGAATGTTCCACTACAGTAGCGTCTTTGGGCGTATGGCCTCGCATTCGGGAGGACGCGGGTTCGAATCCCCGTCCGGCCATCCAGATTTGGGTTTTCCATGATTTCCCGAAATCACTATGTGCTAATGCTGGGCTGGTTCCTTTAAAAGTCCATGCCCGAAACACTTCCGGTTCCTCGCCCCCAGTCCTTTCTCACTTTTAGTAATCTCGATGAGAGGCGAAAAGAAATAAAAAAAAAAAGCTTTGGCAGGAGCTGTAGCTAGTATTATTGTTGAGAGAGTGTAAGCAAAATTCGCGTACCGACTAATGAACAGACGTGCGAGGCGAAGGCCTCACTATTATGGTGGTATTATAAAAATTGTATTTTTGTTAATTGCACCGTAATTTATGAATATTATCGAGTGACTAAGTCAAGTGAAGTAACGTTTATATTAACGCATTGTGAAGTATTAATTTTGATGGCTGACGCAGTTTTACAGAATGAAGTTACTATTTCCGAACAGTTCTTATAATTAATCAGTATCAATAGCTCTTTTCATTTGGGCTCATAACTTTATTAACTAAATTAATCTAGCTTCGAATTTAAATGACCCGCAGCTAATAAGCGTTAGTAACGAATCGCACCATTCGTCCATAACAAGCTGCTATTTTCTTTGGAGTGGAAATAATGGAATCTGATACCTAGCCGTGATTCTTCGTGAGCTGATGTTCTAATAACCATCACCGCTAATAACTACTCTAAAAGGGAAACTTCATAAGTGCACCAAGCTGCTGTGGTAATGGCTTCTTAAACTCTGCCCGCGCCATCTGTGGTCTTCTTTAAGAATATGGGACTGCAGAGGCCTTTTATAAGAAAATTACAGGCCGGTAATACCCACTTCAGTGTTAGAGTCCAATTAAACTGTTTCGCTCGCATTTTAGCTACTTATTTTTTTAAAAACGTTGTGATCCTCCATCATTTCGTATCACCAGCAAATCTGTTGATTTCCTGATTAATCGTCATACAGACCTCCGTGGCTAAGTCGTTTGCTGGCATCTCTCACGAAACTGTCTGAAATGTCCTCACGTCACTCTCCTTACCCTGTGAAATAGTCGCGGGGGGTGGAGGGGGGGGGGCGTCGGCGGGGGCCGAACACGTGCGAGTCACCTGGTGACCTCGCGTCAGCCGGAAGTCTGACCCCTCTCTTCATTCACTTCGCGTCTGGCTCCCAGCCATCCAATAAAACAGCTTACTGCGTGTTACGTCAAGCCAGGACCGAGGACTGTTTACATAAACATTCACGCACTCAAACACACGCTACTGTCAGTTACTACTCCTGTACCTGTCTTGTGGCACACACTCAGTTATTCTGCAGAGCAATTTGAAATTACAGAGAAACAAATTCTCTATATTCCTACTAAGGTATGTCGTGATAAATTATTTTGAACTTATAAACAGTAAACTGTAATAAATTATAACATCTTCCACCGTTTTTCTTTTTTTTTTCCTTTTTGTTTTTGGCTTTACGCCTCGTCAACGTCGATGTCGAGGTTATTAGAGGCGGGAAAGGACTGGGGACAAGGAACGGGAAGGAATTTAGCAGTGTCCTTTCAGGGAAAGCATCCCGGCATTCGCCTCGAGTGATTTGGGGAAACAATAAAAAATCCAAATCTGGATGCCCGGACGGGGATTCGAACCGCCGTCCTCCTGAATGAGCGGCCGGAGCGATAACCGTTCACCCACCACGCTCGTTGCCGATTTTCATCAATGGCCTAGTGTCTCAATGATAAAAGCTAAATATTGAAAAATCTCTTGTTTAAATTCAGATTTTCAAATAGGTCTTTTTTGTCCACTTGTTTCGAAAGTTGGGCAGTAATTCTTCTTACGAACGCCTTGCCTGTGTCGAGCGTAGGTGGTTTTCATGCGGGATGTTTACCCTTCTGCGGTATCGTATGGGGAGATGAAATTCATGGTTACCCGTTGCCTTCCCCAGTAACACAGTGTTCGTATAATTGATGACTGTGATAGTGAGTGTGCAGTGTGGATTGTTGTATGTGTTGTGGATACGAGATGAAAAACGGAAGAGAGTAAAACCTGGTGCAGGCCCATTCAGGCATACTCTTCCGAAAGAGACCAGAGGGCAGCCAGGCTTAACATCCCCATCCTAAGGGTGAATCACTAACGTCGTATGCGCTCACTCCGTAGGCACTGCTGGGATATTTGGGATTTAATGCAGGTTTAATACACGATATGGTGAACAGTAACTGTGCGTCTCCTCTCCTGCCCTGCCGGCCAAGTCCTGAAGGTCAAAATTTCTTCCACCACCTCGACTGGAACCAGCTATCCTCTTGTAAGCGCCGGACACCGTCAAGGTCACGCAGCCGACTTAGCTAGCAGGGTTTTTAACATATGTCTAGTTTAAGAAAATTGGAACTGAGTTGGCCGATAAGAACGACGACTTTAAATGTCCAGTGGGGTGGATCATATATAGGGGTGCAAATTACCGTAAATGGATAGGACTTAAGCATCAGTGTCACAAATTTGCTCTCAAAGAGATATGCTGCGGACTGATTCTATTTGGATCTACAGTAATGAATGACCATTAGAAGAAAATGAAAAGAAGCAAACCATCTGTCATTGCTACAAGTATGTCAGAAGTTGGAATCTGAATATCAATCAAGTCGGTAAACTTTTTGATGCATTGATGAACGAATGGAGTTATAGTATTTATGTTCTTTCTATATTGCTTTGCAGTCAATTGTTTTCGGCAACAGAAAGACGGTACTAAATTGACAACAATTTCGTAACTGTTGGTTATACTGACATTGGTTCAATTTTTGGGGGGAATGTTCCAGACAATGCAGTGTTTTTGTTGCGCTGCAAATTTTGCTCGTCCTTTCGACCAAGGTAGCCGAGCAGCAAGACGATGTCTGGCACTAGTACGAATTCCGGTGGATGAAGGAATTTTCATCATTAGTGACATGAACACAAAAGGAGAAGAGTTGCTATTAGACGTTGTCTAATCGCCAGATACTGTAATTTCTGAGTTAAATCCCTAATGTCTCCACAGTGAAGACGTACGACACTCGTTATGGTGTTTACTCGTTCGTTTGATCATCGGATATGAACGTTAAACGTAATTTGAATGAGCCACTACAAGGTTTCTCACCTTATCTCCGCTCTCATCTACATCGTATTACACTGCGCACACACACACACACTATCTCTCACATTTACTGTAACACTTACGAATACTTTCACACTATGAAAACCCACGTAACACCAATTCTATTTACATCACCCATGACGTCACGTCTAGGGTTACCAGATGTCCTCTTTTACCCGGACATGTCCTCTTTTTTGGACCGTAAAAATGGTCCGGGCGGGTTTTTGAGAAAAATCAAGGAATGTCCTCTTTTTTTTAGTTCCGTTTTAGTACTGCCTGAACTTGAAAGTGTGGGAATAAAACTCTCCCATCTGTCAAAATTGTAAACCCTAAAGAATTTAACCTTTATGCCAACAATGTGATATTTTATCTACACTTTTCCTTTTTCTGTCTCGGCACTGTGTCAAGATATAGTAACGATTTCTGAGCAATAGGTGGCGAGGAAATTATCGTGAAATACGAGCTGCGGGGCGGCCGGTGAAGAACATTATGTACGCAACAATGCAAAGTACTTCGGTAGTCAGCTCGGCTTCTAGAATCATTGTTTTCAACTGCTTTACTGTTAGTTGCGTTTTGGTTGTTGTGAAGTGAAGCAGTTTTACTGTTCAAGTGAAATCATGCCAAAACGCAAATGTGTCTTCAGTGACGAATTACAAAAACGATTTCCTGACTTCAGACCGGGAAGAATTAGCTCAGAGGCAGAATGTCTTATCTGCCCATCAGGAACATTTGTTTCAGTTGCTAATAAAGGTAAGATTTATAACCATGGGACCGATTTTACGTAAATATCGTATGACACTGGAAATTTGCGTGTAATAGCTCAGATTTTCTTACACTGAATAACGTATTACACGCACAATTATTAATTTGCAGGGGGGCTAGACCTAGAAGCTCACAAAAACACTGAAAAACACAAAACGCGGATACGTACTGCAGCATCTTCATCCAAAGTTGACGATTTTTTTGCAAAAAAAGGATTCCAAAATTAATGATCTGGTCCATGCAGCTGAAGGCACCCTATCTTTTCACACAGTCAAGCATCATCAAAGTTTTAAATCAATGGACTGTATTGGAAAACTGCAGAAAGTGTTATTTACAGACTCAAATATAGCGAAACAAATGTCATGTGCTCGCACTAAAACAGAAGCCATTATTAATTCTGTATTGTCACCTCATTCTGTTAATGCTTCTATTGACGCTTTGGAGTGTATTTCATGTTTTGGTGTTGCAACAGACGGCAGTAACCATGGTTCTGTGAAACTGTTTCCAATTCTAATTCAATACTATGACTTTAAATCTGGAGGAATTCAAACAAAAGTGATAGAACTTAAAAGTAGTCCAAATGAAAAATCTGAAACGATTGCATCTTACATATGTGATACTCTTAGAAGTAGAGGTATTAATAATAAATGTGTTGCTTTTTCTGGGGACAATACAAATACAAATTTTGGTGGGATTAGTGGACTTGGTAATAGGTCGGGAAATAATGTTTTCGCCCATCTGAAAAACAATTTAAACGATAGATTAGTAGGATTAGGCTGCCCTGCTCATGTTTTACATAACTGCATTCAACATGGTATTGATGCAGGACTCACATTAGATGTTGATTCCATAGTATTAAAAATATTTAATTATTTTTCTGTATACACAGTACGTACTGAAAGTCTTAAGGACTTTTGTCATTTTGTAGATGTACAATATACGGAAATATTGTGTCATTCTAAGAGTAGGTGGCTGTCCCTTTTTCGTTGCGTTACGAGGCTAATTGAGATGTATCCAGCACTGAAATCATATTTCAGTTCTCAGGGTGAAATTCCAGTTCTGATTAAAATGTTTTTCCAAAATGAGCTTAGTGAGGCACGATTATGGTTTGTTCATTCTCTTATGTCATTATTTCAACATAATATTTTGATCCTAGAAAAAGAGAAAAATTCACTGGTAGAAATGATACATATTCTTGAGGGTGTGTTGAATGCTCTTCAGGAAAGAAAAATCCAGAATTTCAAATCTTTAAAACTAATAGAAATTTTGAGAAAAAAACGGGATGAAGGTTATGGTTCTAAATGTGATATGCTAGAAGGAGAAATAGCACATGTTTATGATGCAACAATTACATATCTTAAGAAATGGTTGGTTCAGTATCAAGAGTTTTTGGTGTTTAAATGGATGGGTCTGAAGAATTCTCCAAATTGGGGAGATGTGGAACAAACAATTCTGTACCTAAATGAAAAACTTAATATTAAAATAGATGATGTAAAGTGCTTTGATCAGTTTTGCAACTTTCAGAAATTTTTGACAAACCAGGCTAACGTTAATACAGATTAGTTGTCAAATGATATCTGGTGTAAATATTTCCGAGAGTCAAAGAATGGTGCTTGTTTCTCAGAACTACTAAAAATTGCGGAGTTTTTCTTTGCTATTCCCAGCCACAATGCTAGTGTAAAAAGGATTTTTTCATTAGCAAACAGTCAGTGGACCAAAGATAGAAATAGACTCAGTGTTGAGTCTGTTAAGGGAATTATAAGTGTGCAATATAATTATAAGGATTTATCTTGTGTACAGTTTTATAATTATTTGTTGGAAAATAAGAAATTACTCTCAGAAATTGGTTCATCAAAGAAATATCTGAGTACTTCAGGGAATAATGATGAAGATTAGAAATGTACTAATGATGATTTTTTGTAGTTTATATTTTAAAATGTGCCACAAATTGTTGTAACGTTGCATGATTTAATAAAATGGAGTAATATACTACCTATTGTAGACGTTTCATTTGCAAAAAGTATAATGAATTATGCATATCTTAAATATTTTTATTTATTAAGTGTGTAGTTATAATTTATCTTAATGCAACATCCGTAAATGTTGAGAAACCCACAACACTTTTGCAGAATTTAGTATTAATCTAGAAATGTCGTCTTTTTTGAAGACCATCATCTGGTAACCATAGTCACGTCGGAAGTTACATCCTCCATAGTAACCCCCATGCACGGGTACCGGGTACGGCAGGCACAATTATTGTTAGCACTACAATGCGTCTAAAACACGGCCATTTTTAAAACATTGTTGATAAATAACTACAGATATTTAAGTAAATTTGAACAATACATGTTTCCACAACATCTACGCTTGAACAACAATAAGTGTAGCAAGCAATGATTTCGGCTAGGATAATACAGTTTTCTCCAGCTGATTGTAATCTGTGTTGTAAAAAATTTGAAGGACGTTGGGAAATGAAAGATTTCGTTTGCATTATCGCAAAGGAGTGTTGCTAGATTTTGTTTTGTGGATACATTTGCAGAACATAATAAGTCAATGATATGTTAAAAAAGCTGGACTGGGTTTCGTTGGAAAACAGGAGGAATGTGAAGAGGGTGCTGGGACTGTACAAGACATATATTGATGAAGTGGCCTGGAAGAATACTGGAAGAAGAATTAGGAATACTGCATGGTAGGGAAGATATGACCATGACCACGAGCTGGCACTCGAATTCAGGCACAAGGCAGTGTGGTTTTGTTTTCTCAGTAAGTGAGTAGAGATTAGAATAAATTGCGAAGGGATATGCTAAATCGTTTACTAGAACACTGAAAGAGTTTAAAATTAAAATTAGTAAAGGACAAAAGTAGGTAGGTGTGGAAATTATCTTCAAAAAATTGAAGATAATATTAATTTTTTTAAAAAGGAAAAATCAGCCATTGCCAGTTGCAAAAATTGCGGATGTAAAGAATCTGTCCGAAGGAAAAAAATCTAGAAAAGGAGAGTATTCTCAGACGAAGAAAAAGAAAGTGCGCCAGAAAATGGAGTACTAGCGACGCAGAAAGGACACTCAGAACAGGAAATGAATTTGCGTAACCGTATTCCATAGATGGCTAAAACGATAAGGAAACAAAAAAGGATTACCTAGTGTGTAAGGAAAACGCCACCCGAGCATGCCCTGCACCCCAATGAAATTAATGAATTGTAACTCAGGCACCTACTGGTCCATCTGGACGTATGTTGCTGGTTTGCGTGGTGCGTAGTGATTCGCACGCATCACATCCCGTAGCGGTTCGCTTCCTATTGGCAGCCGCATTTAATACAGTGACCTGATAGATCACCGCGCATCACATATTCTGTTGTGGAGCTTTAATTTATAATTCAGTGCGCTACTGTAATCCAATCTGCTTTTATGGAATTGGAGGACGCAGTTCATTTCACGCTTCATACAGTATTATCAGAGATTACTTCCGAATTGCCACTTAGACTGCAACTGACCACAACAGAGGAAACAGAAGCGAAACAAACTCGCTAAGCACTCGGAGCCGTTACCACAACCCCAAAGTACACCTCAGCGAATCAACATTAATTTGCTATTTTCTACGTCAGTTCGCAGAGAAAAGTTTTTGGTGGCGGAAAATATGAGATATCTGTACATTTCCCTTAATGTTTGCACTGCTAACGGAAGTGGTCTTCTATGTAACGGTAATCGTTTTCCCCTTGCCTTCTCCGGTTTTATACTATGGAGCGGTATAGGCTTCAGCACCTTACTAGTCTACCACAAAACCGTGTAAGAATTAAATAACGACATCCAAAATTGGTCAAAAATGCTTCTATGGACAACTAAGTGAAAACGCTGATGCCGGAAGTGCGGCTTCTGTAAAACCGAAGCATTTTCTTCAACGGATGACTGTCACAAATAAAATTTGCAGTTGAGTATTTAATTTTTTGTTTTTAAGCGTTGATGGGTAGTAGTTTCAGCAAGAGGTTGTAATAATCCACAGTCCTGTATCAGTTGTAAAATAATTGTACCACCTTACGTAGTATGTAAGATTATTTTTAAATTCTTTGTAATTAAGAAACATTATTAAAAAACAAAAATTTACAGATCGTTATTGAGTCAAGAAGGCGAACTATTTAGATGAACAGATAATGAATAAATAGAAACACGATTAATATATAAAAACAAGCTTTTAGAGGACTGCCATCTGTTCGTGGCTAATGTAACACATATTCTGTAGCTTCTTCTATGAGAACCACCAATTTTTTTATGACTTTACGCCTCGTGGACGTCGAGGTCATTAGAGGGGCGAAAGGACTGGGTTCAAGCGGAACGAGGAGGAACTCGGCCATGGCATCCCGTCTTTCGGATGGAGTGATTTGGGGAAACCATGGGAAACCCAAATCCTGATGCCCGGACGGGGATTCGAAGCCGCGTCCTCTCGAATGCGAGGCCAGAGCGTTACCGTTCGCCCACGACATTCAGTACCAAACTCTTGTCCGAGTGTGGGTTGTTACCATGGGGAATGTTTACGCCTCCACTGCAACGTCCCTTGGGCCTTGAACTGGGGTGGTTTCCCGGTGTGTGTCACGTGATGATGCGTGTGTTCAGTGTAGAGTGTTGTCTGTGTTGTGGAGGGAGAGAGAGGGTGAATCTCGGTGCCGGCCAATGCAGGGCTCCTCTCGCGAAACACCAAGGGAGCCGCTACGCTTAACACCCCATACCACGGATGATTCACCACCAACAGTCGTATGCCTTTATTTCTTACGCACTGCGGAGAGGTTTACGATTTATCGCAGGACTTTGCTGCGTAATCTAGTGAATAGGAATCGTGCACCATCACTTCTCCTACCCTGCCAGCCTAGTCCTGATTTCTTCCACCACCAGGACTCTAATCAACTAATTCCGCGTCGGCTCCGGACACCATCACTGTGCCGAAACCAACTGAGCCAATGGTGCGAGCTAAGCTATAGCACAGAAACTTTTCAGATTCGTTCTACTTAATCACTAATTAAATTTGTTATGTCTTACTGATACATCATGTGAATCATCGTCAGTACACGTTTAACTACAGTGAACAGATGCTATGTGAGCACAGATGATGTCTTCGAACTTCGAATATTGATAGCAATATCTTAAATATATAAAATAACCAAAGCATCGAACTCATGTACTGTGATACTCCTAAGCTCAGTTGTTCTAGGCATGTACATTTCCTTTGCTCTGTATATCAAAGTGTTTTTGTCATATGTCTAGATATAACTGTCATGAGTGTTATGTGTAGCTTTTCGGTCGTGTATGTCAATATGAAAGAAGAGACATACAGAATGAATGTGGGCGCTGGTAAGTTCAAGGCTACCCTTCCGAAGTAGACCAGGAGGCAGACAAGTTTTATATCTCCACCTATTACCTAGGTCCCACAAAACAGGATTAGAAAAAAAATCACGATTTGTTCGTACAGATAAAAAATCATTGATTTTTTAAAAACCAAGTTAATCATGATTTCTTTCATATTTTTTTTCAAACCACCAGAATTCAATTATTATCTGCGTAAAAACGAAACTCATCTGTAATTGGCGGAGGAAGGGGGATTCCTCTCGATTTGTTAATTCTAGTTATTTAGCTGGTTGCGTTATAAAAAAATTAAATAAAAATGCCTGCTGGAATACATAAAGATCACATCGGGCAATTTTTTATACAGAAGAATAGTTTATCAAAAGAAATGCAAGGCCTTACTGCGAGAATGATATGTCACAATGCAGTGTGTGAAAATGAAAAATCGGATGTTATTGAAGTTGGTAAGTACCTACTTCTGGTGATATTTATGGTAATGTACCTATGGAAAACTAGTCCCAGCAGCCTATATAACCGAGCAGTGAAAACTTAATAGTGAAAAAGGATTTAAATACATAACTCATATATACTCTCATTTATTCCACTTTTATTGTCACAACTACATTTTATTATTATTACTTAAAAAGTTTGTGTAGGTACATCAACCCTATTCAAGCACAACCTCCTGCCATCGCCAGCCAACCCATGCATAAAATGCTGATAAAAAATAGATAAATATTTTTTCAGATAATGACATGGAATTGATATCACTCTCCCAGCACAGTCATTCTGCAAGTTCTTCATTAAATGACGACAGTTAAGCACTGCCTCCATTTAAAAAGAATGAATGTGGAAACCTGGGCTCATTTTTAGAAAAACTTCAAAATTTAACCAAAAAATTAGACAAGCTAACAGCAAGAGTCATGTTTGCTATTAAGGGAGCGTGAACAAACTACGTGGCTCTGTCCAGGGGAGTGGGGGAGGGGTTGGCTGGAAGTATGCTGGGCTACGTGGAGGGAGGGGGGGGGTTGCCGAGCCTGGCCACGTAGCTTTGCTTTCATAACATTTTTCGCAGTTAAAATGAGGAACAGAACACACAGCACCATGTATATATTTATTTCCCTCAGTAAATTATCTCCGTACGTAATTTACAATAGTCTGACACGAGAAAACAGTACAAAATGTCTTCTAGAATCAAAAGGGAAAAAAGCTACGTGCTACGCGAGTGGGGGGGGGCGTGGGGGGGGGGCGGGGGGGGGGGGTTGTGACAAAAGCCAGGTAGGGCTACGTGGGAGAAATGGGTGGTACATAGGAGGCCAGAATTAAGCTACGTGGTTTATGGACGCTCCCTAACTGCAGTTTCAGATCTGTAGAACATCCTCATGTAAACAAAACAAAAACAAAAAAACAAAAAACAAAAATTTTAATGTTGCGCCTGGGCTACCCACCACCATCTCGTAAGGATATATCCGATAAATTATTTGATGAAATATACCTAGAAGAAAGGGAAAAATGTTTCTCAAACCTTTCAAATGATTATGTCAATTTGTCTATTAAGGTTGGTGAAATGTTCACTATGTACCGATTATTTGCGCCACTATTACAATAGAGTGGAGTGAAGTATTTCTATATGACTTCATAGACCCATCTGGAACGCCACATACATCTGAATATTTTACTAAACTTACAGTGGATTTAATAGAGCGTCTAATATCTCAGTATAATTGTAGGGTTTCAAGTTTCGTAACATACAACGCTGCCAATATGGCTAAAATGAGAAGAGACATTAAAAATGAAAATACTATAACATAAGGTTGTCCATCACATTTGCTGGACTTGCTGTCAAAGGATTTGGAATTTGAAATGGCCCATCCGAAGGAGCATGTTGAACAAATTATTAAATATTTCTGAAACAATCACACTGCAACCGCACTGTTTAAAAAAGAAGGTGGAAAAGCTTTTAAACACCTGATGACATTCATTTGAACATCCTGACTGCTTCTTTTGAAGTATACATATCGGAATGACAAAAGTTATTGTTTTTGAAGAGAACAGAAATGTAATAGATATTGTAATTCAGCAAAAAGTCGAATACATGATGATGAAAAGATCTGTTAAAGAGTTTCTGAAGATAATGAAACCAGTTTCAATTAAACTGAACACTCTACAATGCGTCTCTGTAAAATGCAGTAAAGGTATGGAAAAAAACTTGAAGCTAAATTCGATGAAACTAGCAAGAGACACAACCAAGCTATGACGCCCAGCCACGTTTTGGCGTATTTATTAGACACAACTCAAACTGAGTTCATGGTGGGATTGTGCATAAACTATGTGGCTCGCTATAGGGGGGGGGGGGGGTAAGGGAGGAGTTGGCTGGAAAGCTATGCTAGGCTACGTGGGAGGAAAGGGGGGGGGGGGAGTGATTCCGAGCCAGGCCACGTACAGTTTCATTCATATTATTTGTCACAGTTAAAATGAGATACAGAACACACAGAAGCATGTAAATATTTATTTCCGTAATTTAATTATCCCCGAACGTAATTTACGATAGTCTAATAAGAGAAAACAGTACAAAATGTCTTCTGGAATCAATATGGAAGGGGGAGGGGGGTAGAGACAAAAGCCACTTCTTGCTACTTGGGGGGATGGGGGGGTTCACAGGAGGCCTAAATGGAGCTACGTGGTTTATGGACGCTCGCTAACAGAAGAAGAGGAAGAACGTGTATTGGAAGAAACTAAAACTCAATACGATGTTTCAGGTTTACTGCCAGTAATTATAGAATTGAGATCAAAATTAAACCTTTCAAATCTGTGATATTTATTGAAGAAATTTTTAAAAAACTCACAGTAATCGCAAAAACATATTTTTAATGAAGAGGAAAATCCAGTTTAAACGAAATTTTCAGGCAATTATTTGAAGCCGAAGCATTATCAGTGACAGTGGAAAGAGTATTTTCTCTGTTCGGATTTGTCCAGTTTAATTTACGAAACAGATTTGAGACAGAGAAAGCAGGAAAATTAGTGATTTTTTTTTTAATCAAAATGATCTAATAATGCCAACCCTGCCAACAAGTGTTGTACATCCTCTGTCAAAACAATGCTCAGACGTTTTCGATTTAACGCATAACTTAAGTGCACAGTCCGGTAACTAGGAATTGTGCACCACCACCTCTTCCACCCAAATGATATCTGTAACTATTGGGTACGTTGTTAGTGTCAGCCACCGCTACAATGTCTCTGCGACCTTGGGAGACCCTCTAAATAGCGTCCTGTAGAATGCAGTCCCCTATGGCACCAGCACTCAGTGGTTGTGACGAGTCGAATTAACGATCACTGTGAGGCCGCCCCCAATGAGAGAGCTCCCATAATGGGCCACTTGCTGCCGATCGTTTTAATTTGATATCCCTGAAACGGACACGCTGTTCAGGAGCCGGCGCGGCGCGGCGGGATTCCGCCTCTAATTGGACTGCCGAAATCACGAGGGACTCGTACATCGGCACAGAACACTTTAACTCACGCACCGCAGGGAACACGCCGGCCAGACAATTCCAGCAATTTTACAGCTAACTGCATCACAGATTTTATGATTTCATGGCCGAGAAACAGCGTTTAGGTAATTCGAAAATTAATGCAGCAACTTTCTATAAAAATGATTACTCCTTACCGAGCGTGCCGGGTGAATGAAAACGTTATGGTTTCGTATTCGGGAGGATGCAGGTTCGAATACCCGTCCGCCCATCCAGATTTTGGTATTTTATTGTTTCCACAAATCGCTCAAAGCGAAAGCCGGAATAGTTTCCTTAAAAATTTCATGACACAATTCCTTCCCGTTCATTACCCCCAATCCTTTCCAGTCACTAATATTACCGGCTAAGTATCCATAACATTTACTTCCAAAAGAAAACGTAGCGAGGTTGGATATGCCACTTTTGAACCTCCTTAAACCATATTTTATTCCAAATACATCTAAATATCTGTTCATATTGTTTTATTTGCACTCAGATTTTGTTTATTGCTTTTTCCCGACGTCTTCCTTGTTGTTTGTTATTGATAGGTTTTAGCCAGCAAAAAGTTTAAGCTTCTTCTTCTTCATATCCTGTGTCAGGCCTGGTGACCTGTTACGATCCCAATCCATCTTCTAGGTGATCTTCCTAGATATATCCTGCTTCTGGGAATGTGTTTGAGGATTTTTCGCGAGATCCGGTCCGTCTTCAACCTTAATACCTGGTGTTTCCAAGATGTTCTGTAAGTTTGCATAGTTTGGAGAACTGGTTTAACTTTGAGATCTTTAATGATTTAATCAGATCTCTTGCTGTGTCGTAATGTGTAGCCAGCTGTAATTCTCATGAATCGCATCACGGCAGTCACTAGCCTCCGCGCACCACCTTTGCGTAATGTCCAGGCCTCGCTGCCATACAGTAGAGTAGGTTTAGGCAGGATGTCATATAGCCTGATTCTTGTGTGCCGTTGAACAAGAGATGGTCTGGAGGTGCTGTTTATTATTCGTGTAAATTTCATGCAGTTCGTAACTTTTTTGTTACATAACGGTGTATGTGAGATTGTAACTTAAGTATTTAAATTCTGCTACTTGTTCAATGGGTATGTTTTCTATTGAAATTTTGGTTCTTTTCTGTTTTTTTTTTCCCAATGAAGGCAATAACTTCTTCTTTTTTCTTTTTTTTAGGTAAATCTCCATGTTGTACTCTTTTCCAGTCTTACGAAGGTTGTACACTCATCTCTTGCAGATCATTTTGCAGCTTGTCTTAACAGAAATTTCCCTCAACTCATATTTAATGCTTTAACTACTATCCAACCCTTATATTCGGTAAGAGTAAGTTTGCGTCTCTTAAACAAAGAGCCTCCAGTTGAGAAAACTACATAGACTGATCCCCCGACTGATGTGTCTCGCTATTGTTACTTTTAGTAGGAAGGTTTATTATTGTTAGTATATCACTGTGGACAGCATACGGAAAAGAAAGTGTCCATGGCCTATATAAAGAAATCATCCTGTGATTTGATTACAGTGATTTCGGGAAAACACAAAAAATCGTAATCGGTTTACTTGCACCGGGGATCAAACTCCGGTCCTGTTAAATGTCGGGTGGACGTTAACCGTTCATCCATCTGGCTCATTTCCTGTTAATTACAGTTGGTGCATTAAATTCTTATGCTCGATCATTAATCTCGTTACAGTTACGATTGATCCAAAAATTATGTATATTATAGTAGAGAAAAATATGAAATTTCTATTTGTATGTACATGAAATTAAAACCCTAAGTCACTTCCTTCAAATTTTTCAAACAACCCGAGGGAATAAAAAATTAGCGTCTCACGCAAACCAGTTCCTCCATCGTCGACGCCCTTTCTCATAGAGATTTAGTCACGCGACATCTCTGACACTGATAGTGATACGCCCTCTAGGGGGGTAATGTCTCCTACTAAATCAAGCACGGCCGATCAGTCACAGAATACCTAAGCCATTGCTCTATGTAACGTTCTAACTGTAAATGAAAATATGATTTCAATCAAAGTTTTCACTAACAACTCTGAGCTGAAAAGTATCTTTTCTGAAACAGTTGATTACAAAATTAAGAATTTGATAATTGTTTATTAAATACTGAACCATAACATTCCTAGTAAAAGTGTAGAAATATAAGCAACAAAATAAGCTGGTTATAGAGGAATGATTAAAACTTTTTGAATAATTTATAACAGGTTAGTCTGAAGGTTTCATTACAAACGCATTATAGCACAAACAACAGCAAGGTTGCTGAACCTATCTCTGTCTCACGTGGGTTGTGATCACCAGAAATGGCGCTCTGTTCTCAGATCCTCAATCCTTTCGATTGCGCGTTAACAGGCTGCAGTTGCGTCACGCAATGCTTGTGTCAACGTTTCATAAGCGTTTCAGCTGCCCAAATGTCAAAGTGGTGTTTGGTTTATAAAGTCGGAGTAAAAATTCGTTAACAAAGCAAAATGAAACGCGAGCTGGGGTTTCTAACCTGAAGCTATTTTCTAACGCAATTATAATCTAAAGATCAAAATTAAAGGGTTTGTACTTTGCAACTCATTTTACCCATCTGAAGAATGTTACATAACAGATTATGGATACATAAGATTAATCCATCTATATCTATAAAACGAAAACCGGATAAATTTGAAAAACTCAGAAAGTACTGAGCAGATTTCGATGGGGTTTTCACCGTTTTAAAGCTTAGAATCTCAGTTCAGTTGCTTGGTATATCTTACGATTATTCGTTACATAACGCTGAAGCATTAAATGAAATTCTCAACGTGTAGTGAAAAATACCAAAGATGGAACCACTGGAACTCGTAATTGTGATATCTCTGATCATAGCCTATGACGAAAGCATCCAAGTAACACCTATGTTGCGAAGTCCACGCTAAGGTTGATTGTGGAGATGCTAGAATAACAAAGAAGAAACGGACACTTTCTGGAAAGACCTGAAACATTGGGACATAAGTTATCCAGTTAATGTAGGCCACCTCCTTGTTCTAGAAAATATCTCAATATACCATAGGATGGTGCACTTCGTAACAAGAAACCATATTGAAATATAACCGTGTAGAACCCACGCTACTCCTCAAATTTTCAAACAATTATTGTTTACAGAGCACCAGATGGTTAGTTTTATTGTTAAAACGTTTTAATGGAAACGCTTCATAACACATTTAACTTTTACATGCATAAAAACCATTGGACTATCAAAATCTTACTGTAAATCTGTGATTTAATGCTTTCGTAATATTTTAACTTTAAAAGTGCTGTTTAACTCCTCTTATAATTTTATGTCCTTAATGTTTATGTTTATGTTCTTAATGCTATGTAAATTACTATTTCTGTTATATATAATTCGATCTTCACTGTATGTTCAACTGGCCAAGTGTCAATAAAATATTATTTTTTTTTAAAAAAATGGGGTAATTTAGTTTTTAAGCGACGTAGATGACCGTATTGGATGCGAGAAATTAATAACGAAAAAGCAATAGAGATTTTGTTTAACCATGACCTCTGGCAGTAAAACTACAATGTCTCTGGCCATCAGCATTATTTACGATAATTTTATTCTGGATTCACTTTTGATATTTGTAAGAAAGGATAAATCCGCGGAGTTAAAATATCTGGCGTTTCGAGCAAAAAGTATATTCATTCACTTCGCAATTGAATCAAATATGAATTTCTAAGATAATCTAGCGTTGTTTAGTAATGTAGTTATGAAGTTTCTTAACCATGCTGTCGCAGTTTATAACTCATGTTGATACTGTGAAAACTCAGTCAAAATCGACTCAGAAGTTTTCAGATAATGCTAGAGTAGTCGTAAAAAAAATTCGTCGTAACTTCTTAAGACATATCTTAAATTTTAACTTTGCCCCCCGACTTTCAAATTCTGAAAATTCATTCAAAATCTGGAGGATTCTACGATATGCGAGCCACTGAAATATGATGAATTTTATGGTCGATTCGTATATATTGGAGACAAACCGGAAGTAAAGAATATTTTTTTTTTTTTTTGATATTTCACTTAGTTCTCGAGAAATCGTATGTCAAAACTGAGGTGGTTAGGTTGAAAAGCGTCCATGAAAAATTTAGCAAACGCCATATTTTATCATGAATTCTTCTATAACTTCACTGGACAAAGTGAATGTAAAGAATACCATTTTTTGATACTTGTCTTAGTTCTCGAGACATCGTACCTCAAAACTGAGGTTGCTAGGTTGACATGCTGCCTGGACCAAAAAAATTCAAGAACGCCATATTTGATGAATTCTTTTGTAACTCGACGAGACAAATGAAAGAAAAGAATACAATTTTTTGATACCTTACTTAGTTCTCGAGACGCCGTATCTCAAAATTGAGGTGGCTAAGTTGACATGCTGCGTCGACTAGGAATTACACGATGAACACGCACAATAAGTGTTTTGTTTTCTTCTTAGTTGTGGCGGTTAGGTTGAAATACGGCCTGGATAAGAAGAAATACGTCACCAAAACCACAAGGAATAGTGTATGTGTAAACAAACTTCAACCCACCCCTTTCTTGGTAGGGGGCGGGTGAATCTAGGTTTGCTTTAATTCCGAAAATGGTTGGCACGAATTTTATAAAACTTTGAACACCGCTCATTTGTTGCAACAGTGACGTAACTCAAAACCGTCAATTTTGCAGGAGGACCAATTCAAATGATTGATGTATAAAAACTTTATGCATACCTTATCTGCATGTTTTATTGAAATATAAATATAAAAGAATGGTAAATTTATATTATCAGTTGCAGTATTTACGCAAATGTCAATCCTAAGAATATATCTCAAAACAGCTCGTTTTTTAGTCAAGTCATTGTTGCAGCAAATGAGCGTCATATTTCTCATTGCGTGAATAAAAATAGCCAACTATACTGGGCAACGCCGGAAACTCTGTTAGTAATAAAATGTCAGTGAGTCATTAAAAAAAGCCAGTTGTACGGCTTAGGACGAAACTGAATAAAGCCTACAAGTTTCCAGTTTCACCACCTTATGTATTAAGAAGAATACCAAGCATATTGCAATTTTTAATGATTACGTTCATTATAACTCTAACTATAATATTTCCACATTATTACCAATGCTAATAGGTTTTTCCTATAATGGGCTTAGCTATACAAAATATTGTAATCATTCATATCGTCTATGAGGCGCAGGAATTATCTACATACATTAAGTAGTAATTAAAATCTTTGTGTTATTTAAATTTGTATTTGAATGAATTTTGCAGATATTAAATTATAATCATATATTAATAATATCATATTTTTAATAAAATATTTTGTATTATCTCTGTACAGGTACAGGATGTAATATCTCCTGAAAGTTTCCTGTGATCCTTATATTATTTCATTCCACAGAATTACAAACATAATCATGAAATAGAAGAATTTCTGCATCTCATTTTGTTTGTGGATTTGAGTTCATTAGTGAAAATGTTTCAAATGTAATAAATTCCCTTTGGATATTTTTTCCTTGTAATAAATATGATTTAAAACAGTATGCGTTCTTTTGGTCACAGTCATACGTATTATCATATTTTGCACTTACCATACTGTTTGTCGGAAATGATGGCATATGCTAATCTCCAACCCTGCCCCACAATCTGAATTTCTCGAGTAAAGCTCGGGCCTGACATTCGGGAAGACGTGTGTTCTAATCCCTGTCCGGCCATCTTGATCTTGGTTTTCAAAGGTTTACCGCAATCAGTCCAGGCGAATGCCGGGAAAGTTTCATTCTAAACGCCGTGGCCAAATTCTTCCCCTCTATGACCAGGTCATGACACCTGAAATTACATTACTTTTTTTTTGCTTATGGCTTTACGCCTTCTCGACGTCGAGATCATTGGAGGCAGGAAAGGAAGGGGAAGAAATTCGGCCATGGCTTTTTAAAGTAATTATCCGGCAATTAACTAGGAGTAATTTCGGGAAACCATGTAAAGCAGAAATCTTTGTGGTGAGACGGGGATTAGAATCAGCGTTCTCCCGAATATGTAGCCTTATTGCATAGCTGAAAAATGTTTATACGACTACGAAGTTTGTTCACAGTATTCATTTATTATCAAGATGCGCATTCCGTATGCATAAAACTTGTACACCCAACTTATTCTCGTTTAATTGTAAGAGTCGTTAATAGTAAAAGTTTTACACTCTCCGTAATAATGAATAAAGGTTATTGCCAGCTGTCTTCCGCTAAGTCGCTCTGTTCAACTATATTGATCTAAAGCTCATCTTGCAAGAGTTCAGTTCAATCAACGCGTTTCATCTCTCTCATACCTCAAGCATCTTCTCGATTGTTGGTGGTATGTGAATATATTCACAACAGCATCGGCAGTACTTTATAAAATTTACCGAATGATAATAATCATTAAATTATCTCTGTCTCCATTACTGCTGTGCTCGTTCAGGATGTTTCGCACCTGATTAACTCAATATCCCATACGTCGCCTAGTGAACAAGAGTATTATATATTAGTGATTTCAGAAAGAAGTAGGATCTGTCCTTTTCATTATTACTTTATCTGAATTCCGCGCGTCTCTAAGTGTACCGCTCTCGGGAGAGACGAACGATCACCATTTTCCTTACGGCTTTTCCTCTATTTGACATTGAGATAATTAGAAATGTGAGAGGATTGGCCAATTTGCGGCTTGTATCTTGATCAGAAGGTTAACAGTATTGGCACCTGCCTCCACGTTTAGGTAATATCAAACGTAGCATTCTGTTTAGCAAGGGTCAACGGTTCGAGTTTCAGTTAACATAATTCACTTCACGAATACACCGTCCATACAGCTTAGCCATTTGGCAGAGATAATATTAAGAAATTAAATCGACTGCCTGCACCATAATAAATGAAAATATATTTACGTGACGTAAACTTTCGGTAATAAAAACGGCGTGCAAATTTTTTGCGCGGCCCTGTGGCAGTCATTAAATCCGGTAATAGAAACCGTAAAAACAACCAGTGTAGGTTACCCTTCCGGGTGGAATGATTATTTTGTTTTTATTTTTTCTAATCCGGAGCGGTCATTGACACCCTGGTAAAAACAGGTAACTGCGGTAATAAATAGCCGATACTTTGGTGCAAGCTTTCACGTTAATTACGACCGTAAAAAATTCTGTAAGAAAAGATAATTGGGAACTGCTGGTATTGCTACACAGCGTTCCAGCTAATGATACTAAACAAGACTCACTACAAAAAATAAAACAACCAAGATCTCTGAACTTTTAGCCAGTAGTTATTAGATCCTGCATCAGGATATACCATGTGCTCGCTAAGCAACGCCTGGTTGTCTGTTCATAAGTTATTCGTGCGTCTAGCTCAATGAGAGTTCTTTTCCCGTATACACAGAAACACGCTAAAGGCATTTCGATGACGAAGCGAATAACAAGAGCGCAAACACTGAATACTACTACGCAAATCATTTAGGTGCTGTCGTCTGTGAGACGTCACGCGGTATACAGGTATGGAGGAGACCGCTGAGGTATGGGTGCGGTGTCGTGTCGGAGGCGGATCGATGAACAACCAACCAGCTAGCGCCTCGCAGGCTGACACACGCTCCAGCCACTTAGCCTGTCGCCACTCCTGATACGAGTCAACACTCACGAGGGAGCCTCCATGTCGACACAAATGCAAATGGAAAAGTGTGCCATGAAAGAAGATAGAAGTCATCACTATTCAGAGAGAAAGAATTTAGGTGTAGCTCTGAATGCCCTACCACAACCTAAGTATCCCAGTCGATATGATCAGTACCACAGTCCGGGAGCTTCATCGACCGCAGACTGATGGGTTGAGGAGGCGGGTGGCAAATAGTAGTAGATGCCATATCGGATGGTTCAACGCGTAATAATCGGCATCCTTAGGTTTAAAATAACGGTGCTCCTTTCGATAGGTAATGTACTCGAAAGTGACAATGAGTTATGCGACGTAACCTTTTTGACAATCAGTACTAAGATATATTATGTACTGTATATATAGTTAAATGGAAAGAATTATTGAATGCACTTAATATGTGATGGTTAAATAATAGTTAAATTTCCACCAGGAATCCATTCGTGTTCTATCGTAAAAATTAACTGCACGACACCAAGTTAACAATCACTAAGGCCGCTGAAATCAAAAAGATCCCTGAAGAATCCATGTTGTATGTACGACAGCACAAAGTAATGTAAAGGTTCAAAATTCCGTAGCAGAAACTTGGAAGAATACAGCCTGTGCACACAATGAAGTCTTTTAAGACAGTTTTGACTGTTTTAGGAAAGTTTAGTCTTTCTGTTTTTACATTATTTGTTTCTGTTAGGTTTTTTTTTTTTTTTTTTAACTGCTTAACGTCTCTTAACAGCGAGGGCTTTAGAGACGAGAAAGGATTGGGGGGGGGGAGGGGCAAGGAATGGGAAGGAATGCGGCCTTGGCCTTTTGAAGGAAGCATCCCGGCATTCACCTGGAGTGATTTGGGGAAACCATGGAAAACACAAATCTGGATGCCCGGACGGGGATTCTATGTCGACACGAGCATGTGTACTAGAGACCGCTTTGTTTACTATCCCTTAATATAACAATAACTATTTACAAAACTTCTGTACTGTTTAATAATATAGATGAAATTCTTCATTGATAAATATTTAATTGGAAGAAATATTCTATATGAATTTTGTGAGAATAATGTAAAACAGGCTTCTACTTTCGTTACTGAGCGATCTGGTAGGTCAGTGGATAAAGCGACTTACTGGAGATCGAAAGGTCCGTGGTTCTAATACCTGTCTTGGCAGGGATTTTCAAAGGGTCTTAAACCTGCATTCACCCCTGGCACCGTTTGCTGTGTAATGTGAAGTACGCCAGAACTATTCCGTGGATCGGATCCCACGTTAAACTGTAGGTCTCCTGTACCCGGTAGGATTACTGGGTTAGGTTAAGGTGGCTTCGATAGGGGCGGAATGCGCAGCCAATAAAACTCTTGTCACCAGGTAATTAAGACCACACGATCATTTACTGTCGTTACTGTTGCAATTTTCAGTAATTTCTTTGACTAATCTCACAGCAATCCCAATTTGTTCTCCAGGTACGATACTTTAATGTTCCACTTTAAGTCTCTTACTTTAGCTGTGTATCATTTGCTGAAGCCTTCTTAAAGCCTAAGCTAAAAAAATCACTATACGCATGAGTACTTATATCTTAAACGTCGTTGAACCAAAATATCGTATTGCAGTTGAAATAGCTTTTGCAGCTAGAAAGCTCTCGTAAAGTTATATCAACACTGATTAAAGAAAACAGGGAGTTAACGGTTACAGGTATAGGGAAGTAGAAATTTTGGATAATTTTTTTAAAAATGCTTTCACAACAGAAAATGTCGAAGAGGTCCTGACATTTATCACTCGTACCGACAAAATTATGAAAGATTTCGTTATCGACGTTGAGGGAATAACAAAAACGCTCATGAGAGTAAAAACAGATAAGGAATCCGAACCAGACGGTATTTCCAGTCGATTTTGCTCTAGGTATCCAACGGAAATTGCATCGTATTTGACGGAAGTTATACTCCGCATCACTGGAACAAGATATGTTCCAGCTGAATGGAAGACAGTTATCATAAGTCCCGTGTTTAAGAGTGGAAATGTTAATAGTCCTCAAAAAATTATAGACCGATCTTGTTGACTTCAATATTTTACAGAATTTTAGAACTTAACATCGATTCAAAAGTCACGAATTTTTTGGATAACGGAGCGCTATTAAACTCAGATCATCATGGATTCAGAAAAGACCGATTCTAGGAGACTTGCACTTTTAATTCACCTATATGGTAGATCGGCGATCGATAGTTGATTTAGTTTTATTAGATTTTAAAAAAGCTTTTCACACTGGGCTCCATACTGGGTTAATTACGAAACTTTATCACTGTCGCATATCCAGACAAATTTGTAACTGGATTGCCTACTTCCTGAAGGATAGAATACAGGATGTAACTCTCGATGGTGAATGTTCATCACTGACCCAAGTAACGTCAGGGGTCCTCCACGGAAGTGACTGCTCCTCATATACATCAAGGATTTGTGCGACGTGATGGAGGGGGAAATAATACTATTTGCTGATGGCGCTATTATTTATAGTGAAATAAAATTCAGACCGACTGCGCTTTGTTATAAGCCGATGGTATGAAAATAATGGTCCGTGGATTGACAGTTCAAAAGCATCGAGTCACGCATATAATAACAAGCTAATAACAGTTAGCTCTTAATATACAATTAATGGCACAATGACAGAAGCATCAGTACAGTACATTTAATTAAATATCTAGGGGAAACAATTCATAACAATCTGTTGTGGGATGAACACACTGAAAAGATGATAGGGAAAGTAAACCATGTGGTCCACTTAATTTCAATATATATATTCGTCGAAAGTAAAATCGATTCGATCTCACTTAGAGTATTGTGTTTCTGAGTGGTGACCCCATAAAAAAGGGGTTAGTAGAGGTAGTGTAGAAAGTTCAAAGAAGATCCATGACGGGTATGTATACCTTGTGGGAAAGCGTAAGTGTGTTGTTGAAGGGGATTGATTGGGAAGATCTGGGACACTGTAGGAGTTGCTACCGTCAGACGATGATTAGAATGTTCGTGATAGATATATTTCACGATGAAAGCAAACACATTTTACTACCAGCAACATTCATATCCAGGAATAACAGAGAAAATGGGATAAGAGAAATCAATGCCTGAACCAATACTCTACTATACTTATGCTTTTCACGAATGATTAGGGAATCCAAAAAGAAGGATTTATCAGTTCAGTAAACTTAGATACGAGAGGGGTAGGTCTCGAGAAAACCGTTCCGGTCATCCTGATCTGAGTTTTTCGTAGTTTTGCCGGGTCACTCCAGGTAATGCCGGGAAGGTTCCGTAAGATAGTCTATGAGCGCCTCTTGACATATCCTGTACATCGGTTACCATGCACATACGTTTAGACAGTAGGACTGGAGGAAAAAACTCTCTGCACTTATTTTGTAGTGAGTCGTGGAGTAATAGTAACACTAAAGTAAAATAATAACACCGCAGGGAAAACATTTCCTATTCCAGCCAATCAGCAAGACTGTGTAGGACCACGACTGCTAAATTTAGTTCATTATGTTTTCAAGCGTACAACGAATGGAAGTTTGTGTCATATTGTATAAACTCTGTCATTTGTTTCTTAAAATCAAATACAAGTAATGATGTGTTTGGTAATGTTTGTACAGAAACGCTTCCAGTGAACTGGGGAACTAAGCACGAATGACAACTTTAGTGGGTTCGAAACTCGTGCAGTCTAAATTGAATTTGTATTTCATAATTTCACAAATAATTTGACCTAGGTGATGTCCGTGTTAAAGTTGCAATGCAGTAGTATCGGAATGTTGGCTCCGATTAATACACTGAAAATTAGTCCAGTAATCTGACAGTAAGAGACTGAATTGGTCTATCAGTGCTTGTGGTACAGGCGGATATATACAGGTAGACAACTCCGCGAGTTCATTTTACCTACAGTCATATTAATCATGCTGAATTCGTGTTTCAAGTGGACAGGATAAGTAACTGTGACGAATTGTTTACCTGTATTAGTGTTCAACAGGTTGCGATATATGGCAAACCCAACTGTGGGTCGTTCATACAGTCATCGCACGTCGCTACACGTCTTACACTTAGAACCTATCATATGAACTACAGTTAGCGCGTATTAGGGGGAATCCATTAATTACGTGTGGTATTTTTCCGGATTTCCGGACCCCCCCACCTTTTATGGTGAGACTTCGTGAGATCTGTTCAGATCTCCCCCCCCCTTTTCCTTGGTGAAATCTGGTCCGTGAGAACCACCTAGAAAACGCCCACGCAACTTTTTGAGACCTAGCTTCTCAGTCCAACAAGAATTTCGAAACCACACGTGAGATATCCGTTGCCCCCCCCCCCTCGCCCTTGGTGAGATTTCACCTGACACCCCTCCTCCCTAATTAACCTCACGTAATTTATGGACGCCCCCTTATGTCCTTGAGAAATGCCTTTCTGAAGTTTCGATTCCTACGTTCCCATCAACCTTAAAGTCTTGTCGCGCTAGCAAGACGAGTTTATTTTATGAATTCAGTCATTTCTTACAGTTTTCGCCGCCGAACATGCAATTCGATGTTTCATCATACCGATTTAGCTCTTAAAAATGTTACTGTATTTTATACTTTTTCCATTACATCTAAAATTGACAGCCTCCAACTAATAAAAATGATAGAGTATTATTTAAGAGACAATTAGTTGAACATTAATGTGACCGTAATCAGAACCTGGCGCGTCAGCTGCATCGCAAATTGTTTGTTGTAATTTTCGTGAGCCTTATAACAGCTGAGAGCTTTCGGCAGGTAAGCTGACGTGATTTCTGTCAGCCTAGGGAGGCTACAAGTTTGCGAGGGGAAGTTTGTGTCGGCAAGTTGGAAGCCTTGGGCGGGGCTTATTAACTGTTGATCGCGCCTCGCGACGGCGGAGGTGGCGCTAAGTAACACGGTATCGATACACTGCATGTAGGCGGGTAAACAGCGCCCACGGGGATCGGAGAAGCAACAGTACTCCTGTAACGAGGAGCACCAGCTCGATCGACAACAATCTAACAATGACTCGCGTTATCTGTTGTCCCCTGCTCGCCTATCAGTTCGCGTTTGCGTATCTGTGAATTGCTGAACTAGTTTTGTGATTATATTGGGTTGGTATGGATTAGAAGAGATAATAAACGTCCCTGGAATAATAACATGAGATGGAATTAACAGAATATATTCACAGTAATGGAATTCAAACCAGCGGTATGTTTGAGTGGAATAAATCTAGTGTTCTACAGGAGGTGGGTGTTGAAATCCTTCCGCCCTTTCTGTCCACATCGACTGTAGTTACTATTTGGAATTCGCATATTGTCTCTCAAGGCATGAAACAAGTATTCTGCAACAGTCCAAATTCACCTATTCAAATGTTATTTTTCCGAACATGTATTTGTATTACGAATCGTCAGTCTTATTTCCAGTTGGTATTGTAGTCGTGCAATCGATATCACGTCACAAAATTACAGATATGAACTGTTTATAAATTTTATATTTCATTCCAAAATTTTCTTTCGGTGTAATTTCAATAGCAATTTATAATTGACACGTTGTTAATACCCTAAACATTAATGAAGCATTTTTGCATGAGTTTATTTATCACACTGTAAGGATTCTTCATACAAGTAGAAAATTAACCGTTTAAGTGTTCTGATTGGCTAGTTTCCTCTTGTGGTCTGGGAGGTCCACACATAGTCTACAAAATTCTTCTGCAATGGTAAAAAGCAGCTTCGACTTTACTGGTACACTCGTTGCATCCACGTCTGTTTGACGGTTTGATAGCATTAAAACTGCTTCTGAGTATGTTGCAACATACATGATTAGCTTAGTTTTACCTAATTTCTGCTCACTCCGTAATTAGCAATAGTTTGTTATAACTGTGAATAAACGGTGGTTCAGGAATTGATACAGAAAATTTGACTCAACGTTTGTGATACAATACAAAATACTTAATCATTTACAAAACGACTGACATTTGTTACTCGAGACTACTGTAGCAATGCCAATGATAACATTATCACTAAATAGTAATTTTGTTTTGCTGGTATTATACACCCCAATAATATTTCGCAAGGAGCTAATTAGTCAAGCAGATAATCACTTCTCCGACTAAGTAATTAAAAGGTACAATTTTAAAACTACCTTGCACGCTGTTCAGCTGTGAACTGCATGCATGCTGACGTAACGATCTAACACACATCAACTGCGATGCAGTTCAGTCCATACATTTGCCTGTGAGATTATTTGTAGTTATTTTCCACGATGCACTGCTAATGAGATGCGTGTTGGGAAAATAGTCACTTGCCCGGGAGATACATTTCGGTGTTAGAAGCAACAGTTCCAAAACAGTGGTGGCATCATGGAGTTAAAAGAAACAGAGAACTCTTTAAAAACCAAATTTCTTACGCTTTGCATATTCCTCAACTATCTGCCGGGTCATTTCACTGATTAAAAACAGTATTTCTGTAAAGAAACTTGGCATAAAAGTGAAATACAGACACGACTTTTGAGTCACTAATGAATAACACAATGAAAACAAGAGAAACGGAATAAATTATCAATATACAAAGAACGCACTGAGTACTGTATCACAAGCCGGCGCGACGTTACCACTTCTAAACTGAAAAATCAGTATACTGAAATGAATTAATGAACAGATACTGATTAATGCATCTTCAAATGTTTGCGATCAAGAGAACCAGATTTATATTGCAATTCGGAGCAGCTAGAAGTGCAGTCCGGTTCGCCATTAGTATTGCGGAGAAATCACAGTTCAAAAATGGTGCAAATACATATAATTTTTTTTATGGTTTTACGCCTCGTTGACGTCGAGGTCATTAGAGGTGGGATGGTATTGGGGACAAGAAACGGGAAAGAATTCAGCCATGGCCTTTTGAAGGAAGCATCCTGGCATTCGCCAGGAATGATCTGGGGTAACCCGAATGTGAGGCCAGAGCCTTACCGTTCACCCACCATGCTCGCTACGCAAATGTAATGGACTAGCTTTAACCGGGTCCACTTAGAATTTTATTGCTAGAATTGAATATCGAAAGTTGTAAGTTACATAAAAAGTGTTCGACAAATTGACTGCTAGAGAAATAAAGCCCTAGTGACCGACATAACATTACAGAGACTTACAGACGTTACCCGTCTGTCTGTCACCAACTAGTTTTCAAAATTTCATGACATAATATGTTATTTATTCCGAAAAAAGTAAGTATCCTGTTTCCTTCTTAACGATACATAGTATTTCCTTGTCAAATTTCATTGAGATTGGTTCAGCCCTTTAGTCATGAAAACGTAACAAACAGTTTACTTCCGCATTTGTAATATCAGTGTAGACTGCTTATTCTGTACAGTAAAAACAGTTTTCACTTACAAGTGAGACGCATTTACTTTAGGACAAAAAGCAGGTCTGCATCTCACATCAACGGAACGCACTGTTACTGTGTCGAAAGAAAAAATCTAGTTCGTCTGTTGGTCTGGGGCTACTTAAAGGTTTATTGGGTTTAAAATGAGGTTTTGCCATAGACAAGGTAAATCATTTGAGGGTATACTCCAGTAAACTAGCGTCTTGGTTCTGACGTCACAGTTGCTGTACATTTTGTGGAGCATCGCTTCTGATTGGCCGTTTAAGTGGTCGAGCGACGAATAACGTTGTTAAGCAGTGATGTGGTGAGCTAATAGAGGACGTAATTGCTTTGGAGCCGTAACGAAGTCGGACGTGCCCCCACTGGCAAAATGGATTTCAGGGGGAGGAGAGGAGCAGAACAGCAAAGAGAAGAAAACACGAGACAACGACACAGGGGAAAAGAAAAGAAACTTTATCGTACAAGAAATACAGCATCAAGAACACTTTGGCAATATCAAAGATAAAATGTACTCACATGTATTGAGGGACCAGGGTCAATGGATATGTTCAGAGAAATGAGTGAAGAAGGAGGAATAAGTGTTGAAATAAATTGGAGACAAAAATTTACCAAAATGCAGATAGGTAAAAATGAAAAATTTTAAAACTTCAAACCAATGATATCGATTTGGCAGTATTTCGATAACATCTAACATTGAACTGAAGATTTATATACGTGCTGTAACATTCCCATCTTGTGCGTTGACTGAATCAACCAATTAAAGATAGAAACCTTGTTTAATCAAAACGTTATACACACAAGTATTAATTGTCATGATACTGAACAACAGAGATTCATTTCACTGCCATGTTACATGAGACTGATTTAAAATTCAATTTTTTTCTACTATAATGCTATTGGAAATAATCTCATATGAGATTAAATTGCTGCAGGAAATAAGGAAAAGTAGTACAAATAGGTAATACGAAAGACTCGCTAATCATTCAATACCTAATAAGCAAACCAAAAACGAAAACAACCAATCTGTTGTAATAACAGTTCCGAATCTTATAAATCAAATCCATATACAACTTCAAAGCAGTTAAAAAATATATGATTGTATATTTAAGTGCATAAATTCTGAAGATATAGACTGACAGTACAAGCAAAGTGGTGAGTAGAAATCTTGTCTGCGATGGAGATCAGAAAGTACTGGTAAAAAATATTGAAAAAGTTTAAACAAGTGCTTTGCAATTTTCTAGCTGGTATCTATAATTTACAAGTAAGTGAAAATTAAAGTATATAAATAGAAGACGAAAATTTTTCTTGATGATTAAAAGCCGATCGCCATCGCTCTTCCAAAATTTTATGCTGAAAAACATTACTTCAGATAAAACATTTTTGGTAAAAATTTTAGTTAGTAATCTGCAGTTTCATCCAAGGTAATGTTACCATCAGATAATATATTTGCAATAATGTTTAATTTACTGTGTTTCTCGTGTGTCTTCGGTGATTGAGGTCACATATTTATGTTATCTGATTATCATAAAAGCACAGTTACTTTAAAACGACGAGTGATGCGTCAAATCTAAATAAATATTATGATTCTTAATAACGATTCACTAGCGCCAAAACAGAATTTTTCGCAAGTAAACAGACAATGCCCTTCACAAAAGATTCATCGCAGAATTAATTTCGTGAAACTTTGAAAATTGAAATTTGGATGACGGGAACCGAAGCTGAAACCAGGATCTCCGAATGCCAGGCTAACCCAACGAGCAAAATGACTGCGTGCTCACATTATGTGTGGCATGATCCGCATTTCTCGTATCATATTAACTACTGGTCAGTCATAATTATGCAGTAATCAGTATATAAGTCACTAACCATAATCGGCAGAAATGTATGAGTGAACAAGAGACACCTCTGCCTTCCTGCGGGGTCGTTATAGCTGTTTCCGCCGCCTTTGACTGTGACCTGCGAAAACGACGGACCTGTAACTGAGGATCAAAATTACACCAAAAGTTTTGCGACTATGACAGGAGATCTTTAGTCGACAATCCTCGGTACCTCGGTACCGTAAAGAAAAAGTGTTCGTTTCACGTGCTGGAAATCGCGGCGTTGATTCCGGCATCGAGAATTTGTGGGAATAATTCAGTGTTATCCTTATCGTATAGTGTCTTAACTATTGTAACTAGGTATACTTCAGTACGTGTGAAACATAGGTTGTAAGATTCTTCTTCTTCTTCCTTACTGCTATCCCGTTGTTGCAGGATCTGCATTTTTCAGGATGCGACGTGTTGGAATTTGGCCGGATTGTAGCAGAGCCTGCGGGGAGGAAAGTTGTACTGCCATCTATCTGGGAAACTTGTAACTATGTTGTGAGTGCGCTAAGTTGTTTTTAGTGTAATGTGGAGTTTATGAGGCAGAGATTGGCGATCGTCCTGACATTCTCCTCGGAGATTGCGGAAAACCTCAATCAGGTCGGTCGGTAGGCGGGGAGCAGGACTCGACCCAGTGTACGGCGCCTTAGCGCACTGAACCACTGTCAAGTAAGTTGTAAGATAATAATCTTAGGATTATTGAATGGTTTTGAGACTACAAACGGTGGTTCTAGATATACATATTACCTCCTTTCGAGCTTGAGGTTATTAACTTCGTACAGTTGTGATTTGTGAGGTTGTGTTGATATAACGTCTACTTTCTGAGTGTATAGTTGTTACCAACCTCAACATTCTTTAGATTCTAGGTAACCACGGAAAAACGGTACGAATACCATAACCAGGTCCACATATGAACCTGGGTTCGTTCAGTCATCCCGCGTCCTACACGGCACTGCTTTGACAAGTCAAAATGGCGATTTACATGAATAAGGAAATAGAAATAAATGTAACCTCGATTATTGAAAGCTGGTTAACAAATTTTGAAGCCGACCATCAGTGTAACATTCATCCGATTAAAAAAATAGATAATTACCAGTTTCTTATCACATTTTAGAATTTTTAAACTAACTGTTTATGACAAATACTGCCGCTAGGTATGGAAAAACTTACAATTTCCTGTTCATGCACAGAATTTTGAATTGTTGGAATATCTTTTTCGTAACACAACCATACTGTTTACCAACTAGGGTAAGGGTAAAGAATGGGCTTTCACATTTTTCAGACAGTATTCTCGTAGAACGGGGGAGGTAGAGCTCCACATTCCTATTTCCTGACCGTAGGCACTAGAGTGGACGTGCCATGGTCAGTGACACGGTCCTGCCCTTTTTCTTTACCTTCCGCGGAGTTTCCCCCACCGTACTCATTTGATGGCAGGCTGAGTGGCCTGGGAGGCCGCTCCAGGCGTTCAGCTTCGAGGTAGGATCCTCGACTTCGTCGGGGATCGAACCCCGGTCTACCGCCACAGCCACAGCCACGCCGCTGCTCGTTTACTAACTAACATACCTAAAACACATTTATAACATCGCAACAACGTCTATTAAGAAATCCGGTATGGCAAGATGTATTTGACTTTGATGTCATGGAAAAATGGCGACAAAGCTGGAACTCCACATCTGTAAAACATTCAGATATTAAAGATCCCACAACTGGACTTCCAGGATTCCATCTAAATAGAGACCAGTGGGTCAAACTAAATCGCCTAAGAACAGACCATGCGAAATGCAACGCCATGCTGTATAAGCGGGGTCTTCAGGATTCTCCTGCATGTGACTGCGGTGCTCCTTCCCAGAGTGTGGAGCATATTATCAGGGAATGCCCTCTACGGAAGTATGATGGACCATATGAAGATGTTTTTGGAGCTACAAGTTCCTTCTTAGAATGGCTGGAAGAATTAGACATCAGCTTGTGAACGCTACCAACGTTCTTGTCATTGTATATATTTATTATTGTATTAGTTGCTTGCCATACGACAAATAACAAATAAATAAATAACGTCTATTAGAGCCATGATACCGAGCACCTCGGTTGGTTGTGTCTACTAGGAATTGCTAAGAGCATTCTGTCAAATAGAAAAGAGTAATCTCTGAAATCTATGACGTTAGCTCGACGAAATGCTTTTTGAGTAGGAAAGGAAAACACATTCGAAGAATGGCACATAAAGGTATACGTAAGTCATTTTCCAGTGAGGCGTAGTGTGACATAAGGTTACGAAATCATTAATTTACTGGAGAGGGTCATGAGAGATTGTGCGAGAGGAATGAGATAATTGGGCTACTTAACTTCGGTCAGACCACTGCTTGAATATGGTGGTGCACTTTGGGACCCACATTTTGATATAAAATACAGGAGTTGGAGAACATGCAAAAGAGAGCAGCTAGAATACTTTATAGAAATTGCTGTAGGACTCATTCAGTAAATGATATGATAAATGAGATAGAGTGAGAGTTATTGTCAGACAGGAGAAGGATAAAGATGGCCTTGGAATATACAAGGCGTATGTTGCTGTTACTTGAACGAAGAATTAGCTGCAGTACATGGAAAGAAAAAGATGACCATGGGCACAAGTTGGCACTCGATTTCATGCATAACGGATTGGGAAATCTTTCTTTTGTGTGTAAAGGTGTCAGGGATTGGAATAAATTACCATGAATAATTTGCCAGAAACGTTCAGGAAATTTAAAATTAAAATTCGTAAATGGCACAGATAGATGGGTGGAGGAATTTAACACTCAAAGAATATAAGATAATAATAAAAAATAAGAAAGGGGTAATTAGATGGCTAGGGAAAATTCCAACCATGCGCTCCATTGTAATTAAATTCATTTCAATTCAGTTCGTAATGTCTTAGTAATGTTCGGTAAACAAGAAACAGAAAGCGACCGCTGAGACCATCAGTATGCACAGAGCCTCACCAGGGGTCGGCCACGCAGGCAAGGAAACACTGATTAAACTGGAAGCGGGGCAAATAAGAAAGTGAGGACACAACACAGCATACTAAATGGAAACGCTACTCAACTTCGAAACCAGCACAGCGGTAATGGTACTATGAGGCTAGAGTTCAAATAGCTAATCAAAACTTCATGTAAAAAAGAAAACTGGTATTCGGGGTCAAAGTTGAAGAAACGTGCAAAAAACATCAAAAAATGCTGGTAGACATTCTTCAGAGTGTGACTGAAAACAAAGGGGTGGAGTAGCCATGGCTATTAACAACAATTCACCTCCTTTCAAAGCTCGTAGGATGTTAAAAAAGGGGTTATGAATGTAAAGAAATATTTAGCGCAGTTCCACCCTTTTACGTAACAAGAAGAGCTCCGAAGTGAAGTTAAACAAGAGAATATTTACTTTTGTGTTGCAACAAATTAACCAGATGTCTGATGTTCTGAGATAAAAAAAAAATGAAAAATTTCAGAGATGCTGGTTACTTCTTTCTCCAACCCCCCCCCTCCCCTTTTTCAACATTTTGTTCCCTTTTCCGCACTGACCGCCTTGCTAAATTCCGAAGTCGTAACAAGTTAACGGCTGGGTGCTTAAAGAGCTCAAAGTGTTTTCCTACATCAAGCAATTCCCAGACGATACTACACACGTAGAAGAGACTCGCTACTACCTCCATAAAAAAACGCAGTAAATTGCAGAAAGCATCGTCCCTCAACAGCTTTAAGTGTAAGCAAACTTGTAACGTTAAAGTGGAGTAAACGGGATTCCAAAAATATTTATACAACACGTACTTAAAGTAATTCTCCCGTTAAACTACTTATTTCTGTTTAACATCACCAGCTTCTCACAATTTCCTTTAATGTTCTGTGTTCGTTGGTAACAACACTTTTGGTAACCACACCTAAGTACACAAACACTTCCTACTAACTCAAGGTGAACAGACTCAACCATTTGCAAAGTGGGACAAACAATACGAAAATAACCGTTGTTACGGTTGCGTTTAAAAATCACAAGGATACTGCGGAAAAGAAATACCTACATAACAAAAACAGTGCCACACGATTAAAAGTAATAATACCCGCAAAGTGTTACTAGATGATTCAGTACAACACTAATAGATAACTGCTAAACTATAAATCTAGTAACCAGATTTGTTTTAGTAACTCTCATATTCTTCTTACTGAACTATACTATTTCCACTTATCATGTACATTAAGGCTTTGTAAAACTGGAAAGGGCAAAGGTTAAAATGTACAATCATCTATAAATGCAAGCTTTAGATCAGAAGTGTTTTATATGACATTGCTACAAGTCATTTGAACGTATGAAAGACAGACATTCAATGTGAACCACGTACATTAGTGACCAGCGGTGTCATAACCCTTCGAATATGTTAACATAGAAGCCATTCAATGGTGACTTCAGTTTGAAGAACAGAAAATGATGGCAGAGGACGAATCAAATGGCTGTGGGCGAACACTTGTTTGGGAGCTGTGTATCCCTATGTGAATACTGCCGTGTAAATCAACGCTTTACCGTGGAGAAAAAAACCAACTGACTGATGTTAGATACTTTGGGCAGATTCGGCGAATCATTTGCGCTAAGCCTCAAGTGAAAACTGATACGGAGGAAATTTATCATCAACATTTTGTTTGCTATTGAAGAAATATACTATTATTGTTATCAAGTTTTCCTTTTTAAAGGCGCCATTTTTTTACTTTTTGATGTAACTTGAAATCAGCATTTAACAGTTTGGCTGTCGGAGTAGTGCGAAAACAATTTCTTCTGCAACAGTCTTAATATAAAAAAATCAACGTTTTTACGAACAGTCTGAGGAATATATTGTGTGTGGTGAAAAGTGTCCTTTTTTGTAGATAGATGATAAATGCAGCATCAGCTTCGAACTGCCTATTCCCTTTTAAAATTCTTCTTCACGATTTGATGGCAACTTCTCTGAATAGAATGATATTACAATGAAGAGCTCCCTTTCTTTAGGACTCTAAAAATATTCTGAAATTTTTTGGCATTTCAGTGTTCATAATGAATATTTGCGTTCACACCCTATTAACATGGAATAGGATTGGATCTACCTTTGGAATAATTTAAGTTAGTCAGCATCGATGTAGATGGATGACCGACTTACTAGACATTAACTGTGATAACTAACCAATCTGTCGTATACACGTGGGCTTTGTAAGGCACTGCACAGTACTCACCAGCATCCAGCTGAGCTCCCGCGTCATACTGCTGCAGGGCTCCTGGCTGCAGGTCTGAAACACGCAAAGGCTCAGTGTTACTACGGCGCCGCACCTGCCCACAAAGGACATTAGCCATATACCCAGTGACTATGTGCAAACATAGGTAGTGGAATGAAACCTGTGACAAAGCTGTAAGAACTTAGAATTAAAGGCTGGCGAAACTGGAATTCCCGTGAAACCATACAAATCTGGCAGACATTCATTAATACGCAGAAACAAACTACAAAAACTATTAGATTATAAAAACGTACTTATGATAGAAACAAACTGGCAGAAATTGATCAAGAGTTTAATAAAAGCAACGAGATAAACTTGCACTGAACAATCAAAGAAGAATTATTTAAATACCTGGCACGTAATCTCTGTTTAAAACGTTCGAATGGATCAATAGAAACAAATAACATGAAAAACTGTAAGCTTCTAGTAAATTACTTCAAAGACCTTCTAAATTGTGAACACCAAGGACAACTTACCATCGAGAAATCTATTACAAATCCTGATTTAGAACTTCCCCTTCAGAAGAAATCCACCAAATAATCCGTGGACTTAAAAATAACAAAGCCCCAATGGAAGATGGTATAACTGATTAAATGTGGAAAATATGTGGTACGAGTCTTGCTCATAAAATTCATACGATTATTGAAGATATCTCAATCAAGGAAAAAATCCCCGAGGACTGTAAATATGCACCAATTCATCCACTTCATAAAAAGGGATTGAAACGACATTAATAACTAAAGAGGGATTTCATTTTTACTAATTACTTACAAAATTCTATCGAAAGCTCTTCTCATGAGACTTGAAACATAAACAGATCATCTTATCGTGAATATAAGGCAGGATTTAGAAAAGGCAGGTCGAATGGGGAACGAATTCTAAATCTCAAAACCATCTCACAAATCCGTAAAAACAGACACACAGTGATCACCTTTGTAGATTTATAAAAAAGCTTATTGACAGACAAACACTTTTTAATGCACTGGAAGAATCCAAAGGAGAAGGGAAAACATGATAATTAATCAAACACACATTAACAGATAATATCTCAAAAGTTAGATTCTTAGGCGAGGTATCTGAAACTTTTCAAATCAGAACTGGAGATCGACAAGAAGATGGACTATCATCTCTTGTGTTCACTCTTTCTCTGTACAAAGTAATCAAAACCTGGGAGAAAGAAGTAAAAGGAATAAACATTGGTAGGCTACTCTAAAGGAATCTTCATCCACAATGTTTGGCCTTTGCAGACGATCTAGCCGTTCTCTCCGACAACAGGCTCCTGCCTTCAAAAACTCCATGAAATTTCAGCGAAAAACAGTATCGTTGAGTTCGCATGCGCAGAACGGTTAAGCGTGCATACGCAAGACACTGCGGCACATGCACACTTAACGCATAATTCGTAACGCTAGCAGATTTATCTCTACCGCGCTCAAAAAAGTTTCACATAAAACAAAAAAAAATCTGCGTGTGTTCTTTTTTTCTACTATTTGATGTTTGTGCACAATAAATTTGTTTTTACGAAAGTTCATCTGATTAAACTTTAGCTTTTCTTGAGAGCGGTCTTTTATTTATGCCCTTTGCACATTGTTAAAATTGTTTATGTATATATGACAGAGACTGGTATACAGTAATCAACCAGAACATTATGACCGCATACTTAATAGCTGGTATGTCCGCGTTTGACAGAGATAACAGTGGCGATGCGTCTTGGCATTGAAGAAATGAGGCCTTGGTAGGTTGCTGGAAGGAGTCGCCACCACATCTGCACACACAAGACACATAATTCCTGTAAATTCCGGGGAGGGGGGCGATGAGCTCTGACGCAACGTTCAATCATATCCCAGACGTGTTCGATCGGGTTCAGATCTGGTGAGTTGGATTGACCAGCACATCAATTACAACTAGCCACTGTTTTCCTCGAAACACTCCATCAGACTCCTGGACTTGAGACATGGCGCAATATCTCGTTGAAAAATGTCACTGCCGTTGGGAAACATGGACGTAATGAAGGGAGGTACATGGTCTGCATCCAACGTACGATACTAATTGCCCCGCATGAGCTCCACTGGATCCATGGATGCCCACGTGAATGTTCTCCCAGATAATAAATGAGCCGCCGTCGGCTTGTCTCCGTCCCGCAGTACAGGTATCAAGAAGCTATTTCCCTGGAAAATGACAGATTCGCACCCTTTCATCGGCATGCTGAAGAAGGTAACGAGATACTATGCGATGCTCTTCCATTGCACCAACGTCCAGTGACGATGGTCGCGTGCCCATTTCAGTCGTAGTTGCCGATGTCGTGGTGTTAACATTGGCACACGCATGGGTCCTCGGGTGCGGCAGCATTAAAGTCTGATGTTAGTTCCGCCATAGTTCGCCGCCTGACCTGTTTTACCAGTCTGCCCAGCCTACGACGTCCGACATCTGTAATGAGGGGTGGCCGCCCAACCTCACGACGTTTGGACGTGGTTTCACCTTGTTTCTGCCACTTGTTAAAGACACTCACCACAGCACTCCTCGAACACCCGACAAGTCGTACAGTTTCCGAAATGCTCGTGCCAAGCCTCCAGGCGATCACAATCTGCCCTCAGTCAAACTCAGATAGATCGCGCGCCGTCCCCATTCTGAACACGGATAGCACGCTCACTGATACTACATGCACCGTGTGTGTGTCTGACTAGCAGTCATTCCTCGTCAGGTGACGCTGCTATCGCCTGGATGGGTTTATGTCGATAGTAGGTAGGTAGTCATAATGTTATGGCTGATCAGTGTTAGTACGTTATTGAGGCGGCAGGAGGAGTGAAAAATTAAATTTGTAAAACAGAATCAACTTCTTATTGCGGCAGTCGTACCATCAAGAAATCGTTTACTACACTTAGTATCTATGTTACTTCAAGAAATGGCACATACACTAATACATTTACTGCATTTACACTCTGCATTTTTTTTAATGGCATTTGGCTGCGAGGCCATACAGCCAGCACTATGTAATCTTGTAGTTTGCAAGTATGTATTGTATCACTCAATGTATTATTGATTATAGCTGTTATGGACGACACAAGACAAACACAACACTTAATTAAAACCACCCATGCCCTGGGCCGGACTCGAACAGGCGACCCCTGCAACGTGAGGCTAGCACGCTATCCCCTACGCTGCCGGGGTCGGCATACACTCTGTATACAGTTGTTTGTAACGCTGCAAATATAATCTACTATCCACCATTTTATTCTTTTGAAATCTACGACATCTTATGCCCAAGAACGCAGGAAAGACTCACTTCTTTCATGTGCGCCGAATGATTTTATAGCATATATACAAATAAGATTTGATACAAACAGTTAATTCACAGTAGATCATTCGGTTACCCGAGATTCGTAAAACCACAAAACATTAATGAGAAAAGTTATAGCTTGCTAAAATTTGGCTGTTTTTTATATAAGTACACGCGCTTATTTGCTGTGGCGTGGGTAGTCCGAAAAACCTGGGAGGATAAGACATGAGTGAATGGTTCAATGAAAAGAATTTTTTTTTATCATATCCAACAGTGAGTCTGAAAACATATTTTCTTTACTAACTCATTGTAAGTAAGATAAATAGAAGTTGAGTAACGGTATGAAAGAAAGCAACATTGTGTATTGAATGACAGTAACAGATGGGGTTATATTCTGTGTTACTCTCCTGCTGTTTCACATTTTTCCAGTCGCTGTAAGTAGCAGGACTGACAGATACGCAACTTCTGGCTCGGGCAATATCCTACGCACCAACAGGAAGCAATAAAGACGCTAACAAGCCGTCGGCACTATCGATTATCCATAAAGGTTTCCTTTTCCCCCTCTTTCACCTTCCCCTTTCCCCTACTTTGCTTCACTTCCTTCTCTCCCTTGTGGGACCCATCTGGTACAGCACAGCAGCGTCCTGTACTCTGTCCCATCAGGAGAAGGGAGAAAGGGCGGCCGGCCCACGGGATAGAAACTTCGACCCTTGTTGGAGAGTAAGCAACCGAAAAACAGAAATTCTACTGGCAACACAAATTCAAGTATATTTTTGGACTCAGTTTTAATCGATTTAATATAAAAGTACATAACTTGATTCGTGGGGACTAGACGACCGTGACTGAAGAAGGGAAGGTTTTTTCTTCGAGCGTCCGTAATGTTCTCCAGGGCTTTCTGCGCGTCATATCCTGTAAATACCAAGGAGCTCAATATCTACAACTGCCGACACTTCAAACAATTCTTTTAACCTAGCGACTAAGATTGTAAGAGACGGGAGAGTGATACCAAAATCAGAAAGAGCTTACTTGTAAAAAGAAACCATTTAGTAACACACATTAAAGACATTTTGAGGTAAATTTGTTGCTTAAATACCTATTCAAAAAATCACTTTTGAGCTTGAAATCTGTAAAATGTGGTAGCGATAAAGATGGAAACCTGAAATATTTTAAACGAGGGCTGTACAGAGATCGTTGAAAATTAGTTTGGCAAAGGACAGATAACGTGCTAAAACGAAACATTTTTATGGTGGGCGAAAACAGAAATTTATCGTAGTGTAAAGAAAGGCTTGAATGATGATGTGACAAGTTTTTGCTCTCGGAAAATGAAGAATAAGGCAAAAACTATGAGCGAACAGAAACATTAAAGCTTATGAAACACGTAATTTGGGAAGTATATTGTAAGAGACTGTGAAAATGAAGACATTAACACAAGACAGCAAAATATGGAGGTTCCGACAAAGCACTATGAGGCGAAAGACTGATGGTTGTAACACGAGGAGCTCAATACTGAAGCAACAGCTGTTACTCCGATAGAGTTAGTTTGCTTTTTCGCTTTTGGATTTACGCCTCGTCGACGTCTAGGTTATTAGAGGCGGGAAAGGACTGGGGACTAAGAACGGGAAAAAATCCGGCCAGAACCTTTTGAAGGAAGTATCCCGGCATTCGCCTGGAGTGATTTGAGAAAACCATGGAAAACCACAATCTGGATGCCCGGACGGGGATTTAAACCCACGTCCTCCCGAAGGCGAGGTCAGATTCAGGATATTTGCGTAGTCGACGTTGAGATCATTAGAGGCGGGAAACGACTGGAAGCAAGAAACTGGGAGGATTTCGGCCATGGCCATCACAGCATTTGCCTGGAGTGGTTTTGGGAAACCATTGAAAACCAAATTCTGGATGATCGGTGGGGATTCGAACCCGCATGCTACAGATGTTACCGCCCACCCATCATGACCGTCTCGGATTTAGGTTCACCGTTACATAAACGCTTGCCCTCTTTCAACTGAGGGTCGTTACGTGTTGCCAGGATACATTGTTAGGCTCTTAGGTTGTCAGGGAAATGTAACGCAGTATCGAACGTCGGTCCTGTGGAGTACAGAATAAGTCCTGCGCTATTCTTCGAGTGTAGCTTATCTCCGCTCTTGTGTTTCTCGCTCAGAGTTTCCAAACACAAGCAGGCCCGACAGCGCCTCATTACTAGTTTAATCTTCAACCGCGCGCCGGGTTGCCTGTTAACAGGAGCAGCCGCTATCTGCCGACACAGCATCGCTCTGAGTGGCAATTAATTCAGTTTACAATTCCATTTTAACCAGTATCCAATCAGTCGGTATAATCGCCAAAGTAAACTGCAGTTTTTGATTAAGGCTATTCCGTTGATTCATAAACCAGCAGGTTCTTTCATCCGTGGAAACAAATGAAAAATTTGAATAAGCAAATAAATGCTAGAATCGGAATGACATTTTGGCCGTGGGTTTTAAAGCGAGACCATGCTGAACATGTAGTTCGTGTTATACTGTAGGTCCCGCATTATAGGACAACCTGATTAACATTCATGAGTTTTTCTGTTGCATCTAGCGTTGGTAGGTTCGCATATTCTCAGCATCTAAAAAAATACGTTACTGAAACAGTATAAAACAAACCGCATTTTTACACGGTTTATATCGATACAGGCAAGTGATAACGTATGCCACTCATCTTAGGACAGAACATTTACGTACTACAATGCAGCATTTTAATAATCAATATTAATAAGATGCTACTTTTGTAGTCGTGTCCGTGACGCCGACGTCACACGCCCGGCCTTCCTTACAATACTAACTGCGATCAGAGATGTTACTACCAAACCACGTTATGAGCGGTATTCAGTAACAGTTCTTTTCAATTAAGCATCACCGAAGAAATTAATTACAATAACATTGAAAGTATGTATTGCTTTTAAATTAAAGTATTAATTATTAGCTGCTATTTATTTATTTACACTGATCAGCCAAAACATTATGACCACCTACTTACTACCATACTGGTCCACCTTTAGAACGCAATAGAGCAGTGATTCAGCGAAACATGGATTCTACAAGTCCTTGGTAGGTTCACAGAGGTATCTACGCACACGTCACGAAATTCTCTCAAATTACGGGCCAGCGGTTTGTAGGTACGGCACCTGAGCACGAGCATCTCGGAAAAGAAGTGGCTGGTCGGTTTTTCTTGTGCTACTGTAGTTAGCATCTACGGAAAGTGTTTGAAGGACGGTAAAACCACGAGTAGGCGACAATGTGGTGGACACCTACGCCACATCACAGAACGTGGAGGTCGGAGGCTTGCCCCTTCTGTATAGCAGGATAGGGGATGATCTTTGGCAGATCTGACGGAGGAATACAATTCTGGTGGTTCCAGAAGTGTTTCAGAGCACAACAATCGCGATTCTGCCACATATCACCGCCTAACCTGCTTTACATAGCGGGCAAGCCTTCGACCTCCACGTTCTGTGATGTGGCGTGGGTGTCCACCACATTGTCGCCTACTCGTTGTTTCATCGTCCTTCAAACACTTTCCGTAGATGCTCACTACAGTAGCACGAGAACAGTTGATCAGCCTCTCCGTTTCCGAGATGCTCCTTCCCAGTGGCCGCACCTACAAACAGCTGGCTCATAATTTAAGGGAATTTCGTGACCTGTGCGTAGAAATCTGGTGTCAGATACCTCTAGAAGCCTATCAAAGACTTGTAGAATCCATGCTGCGCCGAATCGCTGCTGTATTGCTTTCGAAACGTGGACCAATATGCTAGTAAATAGTAGGTGGTCATAATGTTTTGGCTGATCAGCGTATATTCGTTCGATGTACGAGATGCTTTTTATATTCTTTGTGCTTCTATATGTAAGATAGAAGCTTTAATTTTTGAGCAGCATTGTTAGCGGAAGTTTTGATAGATAGAAATTTAACCTGGGCCAGAATAACAACTTGTATTTGTCGCTTCAGCAGAGGACATGAGTAATTTAAGTTCTCTTAAAAATAATTTAAGGTGCTTTCTTGAGTCTGAGGCAGTAAAAGCAGGCTTACAACCATTACGACATCTGATGAAGACAGCAGAGTCAGTTGTCGAAACGACACCATCCGGCTGGATGCCCGTGAGATTACATTTGAGCATCACACTACGAAACTCTCCATTGAAAAGTAAGGATTTTAATCGTAGGTCTTCATATGGGAATTGGAATGCCTGGGTTAATACATCTGCACCTATTTATTTCTCAGATTTTATTCACTCTTTTGTCAGACCAATTATTAATTAGTTTAAGAAAGTATGTTTTCACTTAATATGCCAGTTGCTCTAATCTTCCCTTCTCGTCTCATAGAAATATCTTTTTTGTCCTATTTACCATCCATCTAAAAAATTTAGTTAGTGTATTACATAAAACAGAATACAAGAGCGCACAATTGTTCTTCTCCGAATCTTTATTGAAATAGTGGCTGTTTTTGCGGCATATCACTTCAGAAACCTTGCTTCAGATTAACTTACGTCCAGACCACAACATACAGGAAAAAATCTGTCCTAGTGTATGGTCCATTTCTCTTTTCTAAAAGAGAATAACCAGACTCCTGAGGACTAATTACAATATGTTACACGTGAAATATCATCGTTCGAGAACTTCGTTCGAAATGAAATAATAGCGCACATTCAAAGGTCATCACAAAGCAGCTTATCTATGGGTCCTTAATTAGCTTCATAATAGAAAGAAAACTGTTAAAGTTCTCGAGATCTGTCATAGCAAGGAGTTATTGAATGCTCCCTAGTGCACGTATCTTACAAAGCACGGTAACAACTACAAGTACATTGCATTCCATTGATATTCGCCTGTAAAGTAACTTTCGTATACATTGCGATTTTTTGAAGATTTCTTTTAGACTAATGGTAGTCAAGCTTTATAAAGTAATAACCGAAACAAAAATCGGCTTCGTAAGAATTTCTAGCGATATAGTAGTTGGAAATGTTGGGGCCTGACATGGACGCTGGTAGATCCTCGGTCGGATCACACAGATTTCAGTCCTTCGTCGTTTCCAGAAATCACCTTAGGTGAATGTTGACTAGGTTCCTTCGAGGGCTATGACCGAATTAAGTGTCGTTCCCTTCTTCCAATGTTCTGCCACATCTAATGATCTCAAAGTACAATAGCCATAAAGCCCCATCAAAAAATATTAATTAATAACGACTGGGTTTGGAAAATTTGTAGAAACAATATGCTGAGAACAAAAATTTCAGCTACGTTGCTTCGGGGAGAAATTAACCACACACCGGTACAGTTTTTTACTGTTTATTACCATAAGAGTGTAGGTTAACTGGAAAAGATATTTTCGTAGGAAACCAATCCCAGAGCAAATAATTCGATAAAGGTTTGAACGGGAGCAATAGAATGAACCTAAAAGGTTTTGGAAGAAGTGCACTAAGTTTAAACGAAATGGAAACATTACAACGACTCTCATATTTCGGTAAAATGTAGCTAAATATACTTCCAAGCACCTACTAACCTATGATGTGACGAAAGGGTGAAAGAAATCTGAACAAATAGGCATCGAACAGAGACAGCTAAACCATACATTCCACTTCCCAACTAATAACAATTGTTTACATAAACATACTTTTCCTAAGCTACGCATTTTCTTATTTGGGTCTTCCCACTTATTTTTGTTTCATGTTCCCCTGTCTAATTCATATCGTCTTGATTAGGTTTCTTCCATGAGGTTATATTCTTATAAAGTTTTTCTCAAATCTCTAACTTCATATTCTATTGCACAACTTATTGGGAAATGGAGAATTTTAGAGCAAATGCAAAATAATGTTAGCGACGAATCGTTTAGATTCTCTAAGCTAAGCGATTACTGTAAACTGCATCCTACATAAGTATATGAAACGTTTTTTGATTCAGTTGAAATTAATTTAGATAAAACGCATGCTCCAGTTGAAATTTCCATATTCATCTAATTACCTCTTTCTTATTACATATATATTTGTCGAGGCCAACTAGGACCACGTTAAGCCTTTCTACACTTGGCAGCGAGTTACACCTTCTTTTGGGCCCAGAAGTCCTTCATTCGTTTTATGGTGCCTGTTTGCGCTCTTCTGTCCAAGGTGTATCGCGTCTTCTTTTGGAGTGTTCGTCTTGGCTTGTCCCATTTGTCATTAACTTCTTCCGAAAAAGATCTCTATTGGAAGCATCCTCTGGTTCTAATCCCATCAAATGAAGATCTTCTTTAATATTTACTAACTAGGGCATTACAGTGATATTATTATTATTATTTATTATTGTATAGTCTAAGTGCAAATCCTCCCACCCATCTACTTTTACAGTTTACGAATTTTAATTACAAATTTCTTAGCGTTTTTGGTAAATTATTCATCACTTCCCTTGGTAGTTTATTCCAGTTTCCGACACTCTTATAAAATACGCTTGGGTAATTCATATTAGACGCAGTTTGGTGAATTATTTCTAATAAAAGGCTTGTTTTTAGTTCACGTAACAATTATTGGAGAAGCACTATATTTCGTAAGTTTGTTATGTTTCTTTTCTACACAACACAACAGGAATTATGATAACACGTGTATTAAGAATGGGTCAGCAATCATGGCTCAGCTGAGCAGTTGTAAGCACTGCGTAGACAGGTGCAGTGTAGCAGGTACCCGTCAGCAATGCTCTGAAATGCGCTGCCCTGGCAGAACACCACCCAGCTGGTGGTCAGACAATAGCTTGACACACTGAACTGTTAGTGAACAATCTGTGAATAAGTAGGTTACAGCTCACACGATTGCATCATATTATCGACTAACCTACACGTTAAAGTTTTCTTGCTTCTGAGCTCTTGTCTTATAAACATAGTAAAAATCAAGCCTCACTTCTAAATAACCACCAATATTTTGGTCAAGGAAAAATTGGGACAGTATAAGTAAACTAGAACTTTACATAGACGCGTACCATATACAATCTGAAGGTCAGTTGGATATTCCCGAAGGACACGTTAGTAACCTGGTTACATAGCTAATACTCCCAGTTCATTTTTTCCCCTGTGTTTAAGTGTTATTGTCTGTGTGTAGGTGACTGTGCTGTGTGTTGTTTGTGTATGATGCTGAAATATGGCAGAAATTGAAATCCAGTGGCGGCCCACTCAGGCCTACTCTTTCGAAGGCGGGAGGCCTGTGAGTCGTACATCCCTTTCAGAATGACGAATCACCATTAATAGTGTCGTACACGCTAAATCCAACGACACAGTTATGGATCAGAAGCGGTAGAAGCACTTGTGTTGTTTAAAAAATATATTCTAAGCGGAAGGTAGAAATAGCGAAGAGACGGCAAATATTTTTTTTTCTTATAGCTTTACGCTTTAAAAGCGGAGGACTGGGGATCAAAGAACGGGAAGTAATTCTGACAAGACATTTTGAAGAAACCATTTCAGCGTTCACTTGGGGCAATTCGGGGAAACCGTGAAAAACAGATATCCGGATGGCTGGACGGGGATTCGAACTTGCGTCCTCACGAATGCGAGTATGGTAAAAAGATAAAAATTAAGAAAAATCGAGAATCGTCAACCAATAAATATTTTAGCAGCTCTGACGTAGGGTTAGGGTCGAGTCGTGGTGGCGGTTGAAACTGTTATCATCAGGGTTTGGCCAGCAGATTAAGAGAGGTGGCGGTGCACAATTCCCAAGTCCCGTGATAAATCGCAAATCTCTTCTGAGTACATTTGGAGTGAAGCCATACGGCTAATCGTGACTCTTCCATTGGATGGGGAAGTTAAGCTTGGCGGTCCGCTCGGTGTCTTTCGGGAGAATAGATCTGAATGGACTGACATCGGGTGTCGCCCTCCTTTTCTTCATCTCTCATTTCGTAAAAAAACAAACAACACTTTACACTGAACACGCTATACTGGCATCTACAGTTATAATAATACGTACGAACACACACAGGGGAATGCAAATGATACCATCCCAGTTCATCTCACAAGAAAAGTTCCCATGGAGGGGTACACCCTCAGCAGTAAACGCCTACACCAGCAGTCACATATGGCTCCATAATAAGAAAAAATTTAAAGTAATATGTTAGGTGTGCTTCCTTTTTTTGGAATGACCTAGGATGTTTTGGAACTTAGTATTAAAAAATTAATTTCAGTTGGATGAATAATGTCCGAAATTTAAGTGTATTAATAACGTAAGAAAATAAATCGTTATTGAAACAGTAGTTGAAAAACAGGAAGAAGTAAGCTGATGTGTCGCATTTTAACACCCACAGTTTTGTTAATGTAAGCTAAACATGAAAAGAAGAAAAATAGAGGAAGTGAAAAATCTTTTTTTCTCAACAAAATAATTTAGCATACAAACTTAAGCAAAATTAATAAGAAATGAAAAGAAATGAAAAATTAAAATTTTGCATAATATCGAAAATCTTTCTGTAATATTCTATTTACGCTCTTGACAAAGTATCTCTAGTTTCCACGTACACAAACAGTGGACAGTGTCGTATAGCAAGATTTGAAAGAATCTGAGTGCGATGTAAGGAAACAAATTGATCGATAAGTTCTCCACGTTTATCTGTGTCTTCTCGTTAAACGAGCGCTAGGAACGATGTGAATACTTTAGAACGAAGCCGTGCGCCATGGTAGCCCTGCGGCCGCCTTTATCGGGCGAACACCTGTTGAGGGCTGGTGACGTCACGCGCTCGTGCAGTCGATAGCTGGCTCGCAGCCAGCTCGCTCAGCTCACGCCCAGAACATCGACCGGGCCGGCGGTCGACCTCGCCCAACCATCACGCGTTGACACTGACACGCAAACTCACAGTCGAGATCATTGCAGGCGGAGACTGTGGATTAGATTAAATAATTCTGCCACAAAGAAACGGAAAAGAAGACAATCATGATTATAGTACTGAACTTACTCATATTCTACTGAATGCCAGCGTAACGACTTCCGACACGATTTACTGCAGTTGAAGGGATTCCTAAAAATAAAGGTTTGCCTGTGCCGCATATAGAGACGTCAAAAATGAATGGAGCGAATTGGAGGTTATCAATATATGTTAATTCTCTAAGAGGTCAGTAGCCAACTTAGCAGGTGTTTAACCAGATTTGATTTTTTCATTTTCCCGCTAACTAGTCTCTGTTGAGAGAATACCTATTTTTCTTTATTAGAAAATGCAGAAAATGTTTAAGTTAGATATCTGAGGATAAGTTGAGCATACATAAAACTAACGGTGAAATATAATATTCAGAAGAGAACAATATAATTTATGGGCTTCAGAAAACAAATCAAATGCGGAACTGATTAGAGTGCAGTAAGTGAAAACTTATTTTAAACTCTGCTACTATGATGATATTTTCGCGTTTTGTTTCTCTGAAACACACATACAGACCAATAGAGTAACAGACAAATTAACTTTAAAATAGTCGTAGCTTCTGGGGAATCCAAAATTTAAAAATGTTTTGATTTCTCCAAATCGAAAATCTGCACCTTCACTGCAGATGTTGTTATTATTGCACTTAGAGTAAAGAACTCATAAAGTTTAAAAGTATTAAATAATATTGTTTTCAAACAACTGGCTAAATTACCACCGTAGCCTAACGGAATTAGGTATGCCTGAGATGAAAACATTCAGTAGTATGACTCAACCTTCGATGTTAAGTGTGTGAGGATCTAAAAAGTATTTACAGCTTTAATGACACCAACTCTTCAAATCCTCATTCAGCTATCCAGATTTAGGTTTCCCATAGTTTCTGGAAATCACTCCGCGTGAATGATGGGATGGTTCCTTCAAACGACCACGAACGAATTCTTTCCCATTAATCCCCACCCCCACCCTTCCCGATGATAATCACTTCGACGTTGACAAACCACAATGCCTGAAGGAAAAAATGGAATTTGTATTACTGATTAGAAAGCGGAACGCTCAAAGAGGAGTATTCATGTTACTGACACTGAATATGTTTTTAAAATATTAAAGGAAAATCAAAGGACTCTCCCGCCATCAGAGGAACGGTTTACGCAATATACTTCAATTACTGATTAGTACCAACGCCACAAAAATTAAAAATCTTTATTCAAGTGTTTTAATCCCAAAATATAATTTTTAAGGAGAGTCGAATACAATTTGTTAATATATTTAAAGAAAATAACTACAACAAACTGAATGAAATTTTTCGGTACTAATCGTAAGAAACAGAAAACAGATTTGTTCGTTGGATGTTCACAAGTTTATCAAGTGTCTGCTTTCCGCAATCTTCGTCAGTTGGCTTGTAGTTATTGTTAATTTGCAGCTTTAAACCTCAGTGATAATGGAAAATGGTCTGCTAAACGACCTGTTTGATCGCCCCAGCGCTTTCAATTTATCTGGTGGACCTGATCTATTTCGAAGCTGTTAAGCGGTCCACGATATTCTCGTGTGGCTGCTGCGATAATTTTAAGCCGTAGCTGAGGCTAAAGGTCAGTTATTATTCGCCGCACCGCCCTACTAAACTTACTCGCGTGTAGTTTACACCAGTAGGCCAACTGTACGTCACTGCAGCATCAGATTAGTCTACTGCGAAGTTAGTCCTGACACACAACACTCGAAGTGTATTACATTAACCTCATTAGAACATTAGTACTGCTTCAATCCCAGTGGAGAACGGTGTCTACGGTGTGAAATATAAATAATAACAAAGAATAGTAACTCTGTAACTGAAATACATACCGATTCAGTCTAATTATTTTTGGAAACGACTACATTAATAAAAAATATATTCTCTAGGAACTGTGATCTATCCTGTCAGAGTCACCAAATACAAGCTAACCTGATATTGGTCACATATAAGCTACAAATTAGCCTGGAAATGATAAACCAATTTTGAGCTATCTACTCGGTTAGTGGATGACGGTGTGCTATTTAAATGAGAACGGCGCGATTCTACTCTCTCAACACATGCAAGCCATTAGCTCGAATAAATTTAATTTCGATTTTCTGGCTTATTGACAGGTATTATTACAAGAATACCTGAATGTGGAAAACTCATTGTTCTTGTCTAAATACTACTGATTTTAATCAATACCGTTCCTTGAAACAACTTTTCAAACACTTGTGTTACATTCAAGCATTTCGCATGTTATTTTAGCTTGTGTACAGAGACCATGAACTCGCGCCGTACAACCATCTCCAAGCGCCGTGATACACACACACACACACTGCTTTCCGCCTTGACATGCTACAGTGCAGGCGTCCAGTCAACAATCGCTGCCCATACAGCTGTTACTTAAATATAACAACACTATTCCACCCGGTTTACTAAACAAATTACATTCTATTGAAACCCAACAGTATTGCAAATTAAGTTACAAACATTGATATAACTGTTCAGGATATTTATATTTAATAAATGCAGCGTAATTAAATATTATTAATAATAATGGTAAATTAATAATAAAAAATGATTGTGGGGTTAATGAAAATGTTACGCTTGGGACTATAGCCGACAATACTTCTTTTATTTTTTTATAAAATATTTTGAACAAAGTACTTGTTCATTACCCTTTGAAGTGCTGAATAAAAATCATTTTATTTACTAAACAAGATTCGAAATAAAATTATTTAGACCTGATATAATTGTTTTAAGCTTCATTCTTTAGATGGGAGGGTATGAAAAATAAACATGCAGAAAATGTTATATTTACAGTATGTATACACAAGCATTTTCCCGCTGCTTCGCTTGCCCGCACGTATGACTTTTATTTTGCTTCTGGCAGAAAAGCATAAATATTTAGATTTCATTACGCATATTGGAGTGTCAGTCTTTGTTGTAGCAGTTTCATTCTATTGTATCTCAAAAAACTAAAGTAATAAATAGCAGAAGTTATGTAGCCAAAAACAATATCAACGGAATCCAAATGGTGGAATGTTTGTCCGCGTTCTATTGTGATCTTTTCCAGGTATACCGTGAAAAAGTGTTCATCTATGCAGTATATTCTGTGGCGCCCACGAACCAACTATCATTTCTCATTCCGCTCGTCATGCAGAGTGATAAGACGCAGATTTTAATCTAGACCATAAGTTCGGAAACTGCAAACTAAAAAAAAAAAAAAAAATACATATAATACGTATTATGATTTTTTTTAAATAATCGAGCATTCAATTTGAAACAAGAAGTACTGTCTATTGTAAAATACGCGAGTGATTAAAAAATCTTTGTCGTTTTAAGGAGGTGTACCCAGTTTTTGTTTAATTCTGCGGTTATGGTCAATTTATATTCCGGTTTATTTCATTAAAAAAAAAAAAGCTAGAGTACAATCAAGCAAAGTATATTAACTTCGCTCTTTCCACGAGCTTTAACTTTAAACTTTACGACATTTTAAAAAGAATTGGGGTTACATAGTTTATCTCGAATTGAACACTTCATAACTATCCTAGATCTAAGATTGCTTACTTCTGTTTTTGTTAATGATATAATATTTACTATTGGCCCTCTGCAACAAGCATGGAAGCATGGTAAAAGGCACAAACAGCTACACACGTAAGTATAGAATTACATATATTAACATATCAGAAGCTGTCATGTTAATGGACAGATGGCATCGCGTTAATCAGATATAAATAGACAGATGGTCATCAATGCTTTAAGTTGGAGTCGAGAATGTCCTATGACACGTTTACTAAAGTGAAATGACGGTGCGACGAGAGGTAACCGAGTTTCGATGCACAATGCTAGTTGGAGACAGACTCAGGAGCTAACCGATAGCTCCACAAGGTCCACGGTGTACCGAGAGAACCTCACGAGCAATGTTACTAGCCAGGTTTGTTGAATGGTCGAGACCTGTGATGGATGAGCATGTGGGTCTGTGCCGACAGACGAACGACACTGAGTGGATTGATGGCCTCAGCAAATGAGGGACACAGTAGAGCTGTGTCTGCGACGCCCGTGCGGTTACTTCTGTTGCTGAATTGACGTGGCAGCAGAAGACCGATTAGAGTAACTTCCCTCATAACGCAGCATCGTCTTCAGAATGTACGTATATCACCAACACAAGCATTCGACATTAGTTAACTGGAAGGAGATAGCTTTGTCCGATGAGATACTTTTCCATCTGAAACTAGCCACTGCGATGATCGCACTTGCCATTAATTCATCGTGTCCGAGCCGTGGATGAGCTGCAGGTTCCAATCACTGTCCGGTCATCCAGATTTTTTCCATTATCACTAAAGTCAAATGCTGGGATTGTACAGTTCCTTATTCCCAATCCTATTCTGGTTCTCGACATCGACGAACCGTAAAGCTCGGAAAAAATCATTTTAATGATAGCTTACCTGGTACGGACTAGTTTATCTGGCCAAATTGAACATGTCAATGACATGACATCGAGATCAGCCGTTTGGTGATCATTTGGAGCTCTTTATGGATTAACTCAATTGATGTTGGTAACTTCCAGGAAGACAATACACAGTGTCAATGGATTCAGTTTGTGGTTTATTGGATTGAGGAGTATTCTTGACGGTTCCGCCACATGATGTGGAGACTAAACTCGGCAAGATCCCTGTGGAGCATAACCGGGATATAATCTACAGATTCCATTCCTGCAGGAAGTCCGGAACCTACCTATAAGGACGCTGTTGTGAAGGCTACAGAATAGCGTGGCTTCAGATTCTGAGGAACTTTCTACCGACTGTTTGATTCAAGATTATCAGTTCTACCAGTTTAGTATTTTTATGGTTAAATTTAGCATATTTTAAATTGATTTAGCATAAAAAATTCAATTTAGCATATAGTATACCTTTTAGCATTTTTTTCCTCGAGTGATAAAATTTTAGTATTGTTCATTTATTTATTAGAATAATCTATCACAACGAATTGTTATTAATTATTCCCAATTTTAAGTTGAGCGTTTTAAACATTTTAAAAATGTAAAACTAGGATCTCCAAATAACGAATTTATCAAAGAAATTTTTTACCAATTTTAGATAATACTGCTCTTTTCATTGCATGATACATAGAAAAGTTTGGTTTTTCTGATATGTTTAAATTCTGGTACAGTGATTTTTCGGTGGTGTTAGAAAATGGTAAAGTTATGTTAAGGTAGGAATTTGTTTTTTTTTTTGGGGGGGGGGAAGATGTTTGGGGGTATAGAATTATTCTAGTAGTGTTTTATTATTTTGTTGACATGTTAATGGTAGGCTTCTAATTGGTAGAGAGAAAACGTGCCTGTATTTATGGTAGATTATACATTTGGTAGATAATCGCGTGGTAGAATTGTTTATGGTAGAGTGTGCATTCCGTAGGGTTCGCTAATGGTACAGATGCTACTAGATAGAAATAAAATTTTGTAGATTTGTTTATTGGTACAGTTATTATTTTGTATAATTTCATTTTGATATAAGTTTTGAATGGTAGTGCTTAGCATGGTAGACCAATTAAGGTTAGAGTTTATTTTGGGCAGAGATTTTTCCGGTAGGCTTGTTAATGTTACCTTTAATTTTCTTGGTATTTTTTCCCAGCATTTTTCGAAAACTTTGGCATGTTATTGGCGTTTTATAAAATTAAATTTGGCATAAATATTTTTTAGAGTTGGCAACACTGCAACCTACGCAAAGATGACTGAGACCACACACATCAATAGAGGGTATCCTATGACTTTTGTTATTGCGATGTTCAGCTTGGGAAAATCGCACTCTATATCGGTATTGTTATAATCAGTTTCACATCTCCTTCTGTTCCTGTACCTATTATACATTAATTCCTTTTTTTTACTGAAGGCTTTATGCCTCGTCGACTCGAGGTCATTAGAGATAAGATAAGATTGGGGAAAGGAACGAGAAGGAATTCGGCCATGTCATTTTTAAGGAAGCATCCCTGCATTAGTCGGGAGTGCTTTGGTGAAACCATGTAAAACCCAAATCTGGATGCGCGAATGGGGATTCAAACTCGCGTCCTCCCGAATGCGAGGCCAGAGCGTTACCACTCACCGACCACGTTCGGTACATTTCTTCTCTGGCTCACTTAGTTTCCAGTATATAAAATGAATTAATTTCTTCTGCTTCGTATTTCAGTTCATGTTTTGTGTGATGACTCTGTAAATGGAAGCTACAGAAAATGTGTATCCCCTACATAAAATTGAGAGAAATTTATAATTTTGTTACTGGATTTCAAATTTATTTTATATTGTGATAACGAAGTGCTATTTTCTGTAGACGTCAAGGCTTGCTTGTGAATGCACATTAAAGAATTGACGTATTTGTGTAGAATGTAGGTGATTGTAAGACGATACTCACATCGTGTTGACGAAGCGACGAATTCTTTCAGTACGGACAACACTTTTAAAAGCTGTAGTTTTTTTTTTTTATTTAACTTAGCCAATGATACAATGAACCAGTACTTATAAGATCGAGACGTTTGTTAGTTACTTCTGAGTTATGAAAGGGAGAACATTTTTTCGCTTTTATTTCAAGTTGTAAACTTTTCTATTGTAAACAGTCCAATTAATTGGTCGTTGGGACCGCATACAGATTGTGGGTCGCGGTGATGAACTGAGAGTAGTATGTGGAAACAAATAGATTACAACGATCATAAACTAGAACTCTTCTTCAGGCATAAAGAAGTAAGAATGTTTCTGTTTGTGTGTAATGGGATTAATTTTGATGAAATGTGAAAATTATTATTGATAGTGAATGAACTTCAAATATATTTGCACAATTCAAATATAGGCTTATAGCAAATTTGTCACCAGGAAATAACTTTAGTCGCAATTTAAATAATAAATAAAACTAATAAAATGTATTTCACATCTCGCATTCTAATCTAATTTTCTTTACGTAATACGTCACAAAGTACTAATTGTCTATTACATAATAGGAAGTTGGAAGGAGCAAATTAAAAAATAACATAGAGGAAATTTCTTTAATCATTTGTCAGTTGACGAATAATCATACAACGAACCGAAGGAAGTCAATTGTTTGTTCTCTAAGGAAGCCGGGTCCGCTTAATTTAGCAGAGCACACAATACCCTCGCAAAGAATGGATGACGTCTGTAGAAGTTTTCACAACTCTAGCTGGCACTGTAAAGAATAGAAGTCTGAACCAATATTTATTGGCTTAGTTATTCTCTTCTTTCCAGGAACTAATTTTCAAATCCATAAGTTTAACCAAAAGAAACCATCCATATTTGACTGTATGTCTTTGTTATTTTCAGCTTTTTTTCTGACTTTTGTGGTCTACTATCGTGTTCTTCTCAATCAACCACTTAAGAAAAAATTTAATCATGTTATTTGGAAATGAGGATTGAAAAATCGTATGTTACTTCCGCTGCGAGTGAAAAACTAAATATTTTAGTATTACTTCCTATTTTTTGAATGAGTGTATCAATATTAAGGAGAGTGGAAAGTTTGTATGTCCTCTTTCTTAAGAATCTGCTTGTGAATCAGAAAATTTAAAGTGAAGATCACGAAAAATGCATCGTGTGGTATTTACCTTCGTTCCACTAGGATGACGGAACTTTTAAAATTTTCGAAGAGTTGATAAACGAAAAACTCAAATTATTAAACAAGGAACGGGAAGCTATTTAAAGGCTTATTTTATAAACAATACGTTTGAGAATTTAAAACATGCGTTTCGTCTAAAATGATGTATTCTTTTAATAGTCTACTTATGTTTACCTGCATAAAACATGACAGCAGCAACAACTTCACAGGAATTATATTATTTTATTCAGTAAATTTATAGTTCGCACCTTTGAGATAACGGTTATTACTGTAACACACGTAGAATAAATATGGACGAGTTTACTTTTGAAGGTAACTACTGTAATTGCGATAAAATTAAAAATTACAGAATTAGTTAATAAATCTTTGTAATGTAAGTTTGATTCTGACATAGAATTGTAAATGGTAATTTGAAAATAGTAACACCAAAATTCAGAAAAGAACACATTCACCTGGATGTCACCTGCGACGCACATTCTGGGACAGCTTGCATTTTATTTTATTTTTTTTCAACAGTCTCTCCACTGCTTAAATCGTTTAGAAAACCCCATCTTGTGATCGGAGAAAAGACCAGGTTAACGACTTCTTCTGTGACTCTTATAACATCATTTTCGACTTGTGGACCACGAAAAACTCGTAACGAACGATATACTGGCGAAGTGCAGTAGTTTTGTGGCCATCTAGCAAATAGTGAATCACGTACGGAGAGTTTCTCCGTTCATACACCTGAACACCAAATGTGCAATGGGCATGGGTGCCAGCAATGTTTATGTGTGTGTTGGTCTGGCAGAGGCCTTTGCATCCAGTCGACATCGAGGTTATTATCATCGATCTCGTTTTACTTTCCTTACGCCTGTGAAACGTATATGATAGATATTAAGATCAGTAAACGTTCTGATTATTTTGAGCTATCGTTTTAGTGAAGAACCCTCTATACACCCCGATACAGGAAAGATGCAACTGACTCCCCCTCCTCCAATAAAACAAAAAAAATAAATGTCTGATTGTTATGCCCTTTCAGCCACAAAATTGTGATGTTCTTTGGATACATTGTCAGAAAAAATATTGACCGTCTTGAAAAACTGATAATTCAAGAGAAAGTTGTTGGAATGAGATAACTTGGAAGACCCCGAGAAAATGGAAGCCATACACCGCTCCGAACTTCAATTCGAAAAGGATATGAACGAATTAGAAGATAAATAGTAGATTCTTGGACAACTAAACGAATTGACAGAGCCTAAGAGTGGGAAAAGAATAGTGTGATCTGTTTGAAAACCGTCGAAGCTTTGTGAACTGTGTGATTCTTTTAATGTAGTTCACAGTACATGAGGTGGACAGTGAAGACCATCCCACCATTGGCCTAGGTGTCCACGGAAAATCGCTAAGAGTTTTTTTTTTTTTTTTACGCCTCGTCGACGGCTAAGGTCGTTAGAGGCAGGATGGGACAAGGAACGGGAAGGAATTCGGCCATGGCCTTTTTGAAGGAAGCATCCCGACATTCGCCTGGAGTGATTTGGGGAAACATGGAAAACCCAAATCTGGATGCCCGGACTGGGTTTGGAACCCGCGTCCTCCCGAATGCGAGCCCAGAACGTTAACCGTTCACCCACAACGCTCGGTGCTAAGAGCTCTTAATCTGTATGGTCTGTATTTTAAGACAGAGTTATTTCACATTCCCTTTATCACATCCACTTTCCGTAAAATAGCCGGATCTGGGGGGGGGGGGACCAATAACGTCCCAGTTCTTTTTTTTTATCGCTTTACCCCTCATCGTCGTCATGAGAGGAGGTTAAGTACTGGGGACTAGGAACGGGAAGGAAGTCAGCCTTGGCCTTCTAAAAGAAGCACTTTGGCATTCGCCTGTAGAGATTTGGGGAAACCATGGAACGCCCAAATCTGGGTAGCCAGAGAAGGATTGGAACCAATGTCCTTCCGAATGCGAGGCCAGAACGTTACCACTCACCCATCACGCTCGGTATTAATTACATTTTTCTACTTCTTTTCTTCCGGTAACTTATATACCAAATTTCTGATTAAAAAGATACATTTCATCCGTTTCTACTGCTGCGTTCCACCCTTCAGCTGTTGAAAGCGCAATTCCCTTGCTCTATCCCCGCGAGACTCAGTGAAACAACAATTGCTTCGTCTCTTATCTGTGATATGCTAAGTTTGTTTATCTCACTGGGAATCAATCACTGAGTAACGCCGAGAAAACTTTGCAGTACGCCAGAATTTTTGAACTTATATTTCGCTTCAAGTGCTTGGGTAAGAAATGTTGTACAAGCAGCAGCATACGGGTTACCTATGTTGAGACTGTCAACATTAAATTCAAAGTTTTTAGCCCACGAACTGACCGCGAGGTGACTGTTGTTATCAGCTTGCCGGTATCGCCTTGTTTCCGGTAGCTATCGGACGCGAAAGTTGGGCCAGCCTGCAGTTCTGATTGCATTCCACAAGTGTGTCATTCACTTGTTTCAGCCGTGCGTTCACAGTCGATAGAGGGGGAAGAAAAAGCTGCGCCAAACAATGCCTGTTTTTGCGCAATATCCTCGGCTCCATTCAGCCGCTCGAGTCTATTGTTGTGCGCTTGCTGTTCGATTTCTGAAAGAGAGAGAAAGAGAGGCCATAGATGATGACGTCTGTCATTGGCAGGGCTGCCAAGGGCGGGTACATAACGTTTGAAACATAACCAGGGCTGATTATTGCTGGAGGAAGGACGAAGAATAAATAATCATGAAACGATGGATATTTTTTATTACATCTTTCCACTGTTAGTTTCTTAACATTTTCCTATCCCGTGCATTTCCTTTCATCTTCATTTACCTAATACTTACTATGACATAAAAAACCAACTTAGGGCTGGCTTTCCGCAGAATGCGAGTCGGGCAAAACAGATTTTGGTTTTCCGTAGTGTCCTAAATCAATACAGGGTAATGCTGGGATGCTGCAGAAGGCCGTGCTCGTATTGCTTCCAGCTCCTTGCCCTCTCCTGCTCTAATGACCACGACGCCGAAGAGTTGTGTAACCCCACGACAAAAGGAATAAAAAACTGCACTTAAACTTCAATCCCCTACAATCGTTCTCCTCTCCGAATTTAAACTTTCTTAAAGCAATTGAGCAACAGTGACTCATCAAAAGTTTTGAAACATTTTCATAGCTTGCTGTATTCACATATCATTTCCGAAAGATTCACTTAATTCTTATCGTCCTACTGTCGTGCAATGTATCACACGCTCCAATTGATCTCTTTTCGCACAGACGCAATATCCATGCCTTATTTATTTAAACAGCTTCCTTACAAAATCTACAACTCAGTAAGTCAACATTTGATACCGAAAGGTTTAGTTTCTTTGGCTTTAACTACTGTTAATGTAGTCGCTACTTGCTCGTCATATAACAATTTTAATTTCCAAATAACCAATGCTGCAACTATTGATACGTTAATATTTATTATATTTTTTGCAAATTCTCCTTACAGTTCTTTACCATCCTTTAATTTTTCTTACTCTTCGTCCCAATTTCTTTCGCAAAACATTGTTCGATACATTCATAACTCTCTGGAACGTTAAGAAAGAAATCGAAGCGAAGTGAAAATTTCCGCCTTCAGTAAACTATCTTCCTTTGATTGGAAATATTATTCTGGAAATACTTAAAACTGCAACAAAAAAACCCTTAAACGTAACGATCTCTTACAATGGTGTAGGTAAAGTTGTACAGAAGTGCAGCATTGTCTGCACGTTTAGTGTGTTGCGTGGCTGCTAGCGAGGTGGAGCCCCACGCAATCAGCAGAGTGTGCGGAAGTGGCTGCCTCCAATATCGGCAACCTGCACTACACAGCGGCACTGGCTGCCAGAGATACTGCTCAGTGAGTGACAGGTAGTCAGGCGGGTGACGGCTCGCCCGTATCACATTACGGCGCCCGCGACTCTACACACTCCAAACTTAATACATAATCAATTTTCATGTAAATACGCGATGTCGTTAGGGAAACGGTATTAAATAAAAGTACCGATACTGTATTCATGAGAAGTAACTGTAAAAAAAATAAAGTATTGATAAAATGTCGATACCTTGATGTATCGAAAGAAAGAAATAACATGATATTTTTCAAATCATGCACTGGCGTTGATATTTTTTTTTTCTAGCAATAAATTATGAATCTTTAGATGAGCGTCCATAAACTACGTGGCTCGATCGAAAAAAAAGGGTGGGGGGTGTTTGGGTAGAAAGCTACGCTGGGTTACGTGGGTGGGAGTCCGGAGCCAAGCTACGTAGCTTTTCATTCATATTATTTGTTACAGTTACAATAAGTAACAGAACACACAACAACATTTGAATATTTATTTCATTCATTTAATTATCGCTGTATATAATTTACGATAGTCTGACATGAGGAAACAATACAAAATGTCTTCCGGAATCAATAAGGAAAAGTCACGAGACCACGCGAGGAGGGTGGGGGAGGGGGTGTCCATACAAAAGCCACATCAGGCTACGTGGGGGGAGGGGGGGTTCAGAGGAGACAAAACTGGTGCTAAGTAGTTTATGGACGCTCCCTGGCAGTCCTACTACGCGAAAAAATGTTATAAATTAAAACAATGTTAAATTTAATCAGACTCAATTTTTATTTTAGTTATAAATCAAATCAACAACAAAATGTAATGACTCATTATACTGTGGCAGTAAGTAATTAAAATAAATACTGATCTTACAGTTCTCCCTCTTCAACCTAACAGTCACTTAAAAACATTAACTTATACAATCCTTTCGATGATAATGTGTTTCTTGTCTTTGAAAATAAACGTCGGCGGGGATTGACATTCCTGCAACTGTCAGGCTAACTTATACAAGTAAGGGAATATTACTTTCGAATTTTTTTCATTGCTCCAAAGGGTCAGTCAACAATGGTGACATTGGTATTGCCAAATGAAGGCTCATTTCATCATTTTAAGTAACCAAAGTACCATGTAAAGAGAAGCCTGATGTTAAACTTTTCCTTTTTTGTTTTTGTTTTCTATGTTCTAAAATTTACTGAACTTGCGTTTATACTTATTAATATAAAATAGTAAAGGTTTAGCGGACAGATAATTCACAGTTGCAATTACAACAGCGTTGGCCGTTGCACGAGTACAACACAATACAAAGCTTCACACATACTCCAAACAAACCAAGAAAGCGACAACGTTGATAACCAAAGATAAAGTAACATACATTTTATGTTTTCGAGACCTTCCTTTTTTTAAATAAAAACTAGAGAAATGTCAAAAACAAGTTCTCATATCATTCTTGTCTTCTGAGGACCATATATCATAGAGCCACGTATCTTCTAATCATATTTTCACTTTTTCTTTGTATAGTTTTGTACTGCTACTTCAAATTTTTTCAGATTATCGATATCTGCCATGAAGTACTGAGTAAAAGTATCGTATGAAAAATATCGAGTACAAAAGTATCAGTAATTAAAACAAAAGTGCTCTATATTTTTTCCGTGTGCCTAGCGTGGTAGAAAAAAATGTAGACTGCCTATGAATGGATCAACTTTGTTCTTGACTTTCCACCACATAACAGTTTAGTTAATCACTTGTAACGTAACAAGGCCCTTTTACACTTCTCTTACCCATATTATTAATAAATTAGTTTCATGTTTGTGGGATTTTAATTTTTAAATTTTCGGAATATGATTTGAATATAGCTAACACGTTTTGGTTTATTTTCAGAAATTATAAACTGTTCATTCTTTTCGTAGCGATAGCCAAGATTCACAGCGTTTCAGTATTATTCTTTGAAGTCATTATCATACAATTCTGAGTGAAGATGAGAACATTTAGATTATCATAAAACAACTCAATAATAACTGATTGTTTTCGAAGACCTTTGGCTATTCTAAATTTTCTGTAACAGTCCTAGAGCCCATGCAAGTCAGTAGGAGTCTAAAAGTATATAGAATGTTTGATGTAGTAACTATAGGAGTGAGCTCCACCCACAACGAGAGTGTTAAACAGCGGGACGGGCGCTTACCGTGCGAGGCGGGTGAGCGGTTAACGCTGTGACCTCGCATTCGGGAGGACGCCCGTTCGAAACCCCGTCCGGACATCCAGGTTTGGGTTTTACATGGTTTACAAAATCACTCCAGGCGAATGCCGGGATGCTTCCTTCGAAAGGCCATGGCCGAATTCCTTCCCATTCATTGTCCCCGAGTCCCATCCCACCTCTAATGACATCGACTTCGACGAGGCGTAAAGCCATCAGTAAAATAGAAAGGAAAAAAAAGACAGGTGCTTAGCTTGATAATAAGAACATCTGATGCAATATTCGATCGTAGTAAATAAATACGAATTAAAAGTTGTTTGGCGATTTTATCATTGTCATTAAAGAGTTTAAAGTACTACGTAAGTAACAAATTTTAGTGGAAATATAAGCTGTTTCGCGAATATGAAATGGCCACTCCTGTAGTCGCCTTCAGTATTTTACCATTCAGCATCAGTTAATCTACACCATTGGAACTCGTTTAAAGGGGATGGTGTCTGGTGCTTATAAGCAGCAGTTACTGCATGGAGAAGTCGTGAACACCTGCAGGGTGATCTGTACAAGACAGCTTGGTGGGTAGGTCAACATGGAATGAAAAAGAATCAGCTTATTAGGTACGCACATAAAAAAAAACTAATGATTGGTTATTGTTATAATGTGGGGAAAGAATTACTTGTTGAAGACTTGAAATGTAAATATCTTGTCATAACATTTGATAGCAAACTCAACTGGTCAGGACCCATTGGTCAGCTAGTAGAAAAAGGTTTCAATATCCTTCACTTCTTGGAGAAAGTGATCAGAGGTTATCCTAGAGAAGTAAGGGATTTGGGTCACAGAACGTTCATCAGACCATTGCTTGAGTATCGTAGTGTAGTGTGGAGCCCACATTTTCCGTCTCAAATACAGGAGTTGGAGGGTGTGCAGAGAAGTGCAGCTGCATTTGTCTCTGGAAATTACCGCAGAACTCAATCAGTAACTTATTCGACAATCCACACCTATTGGATCTGGCAAGGGGTATGGCTTCGATTCCATTCCTGGTTTTGCCGTCCAAAGTTCTAATTTCTTGAAACCACTCCTGTCGAAGGCCGGAAGAGTTCTTTAACACAGGCGACTACATCCACTTCGTATCATATGCTGAGCCAGTAATTTGCGACTCGGTAAATCCCAAGAGGTTAGGTGCGCCTTTTTCAGACATCTTGCATTACCGAATTGTTTATTATTTTATGTTGCGAAACGAGTAATGGTCACAAGCATGGCGTATTGCTGTGACTAGTTGTATCGCATATTGGAACAACATGTAATGGCTAGTTTAACTCCAATTCGTTGAATTCAACTTCCACTTCTTACGATATCAAGAAAGTATACCTTCTCTTGGCGTCACATTCCGGAATACGACTTGAAATGGCTCTAGACGAGACTCTGACACTTAATTCCAGGGACCCTACGTTTGTCTTTGTCCCATAGATCTTGTGATCTTCCTCTTCTCTGACGAACTCTTAGACTTCACTGCAGCACGGGTTACGTCCGTCTCGTATTTTCTTTAAGCGATGCTGCTGGCGCATTTGGTTTTAAATATAGATGTTTATCCAAACGGTCTTAGACCTTTGTAACTGATCTGATGTGTCTCCTAGCGAAATCCGTGATCAACCTTTCCATTACACCTCGAGCTATTCTAATTTTTCCTTTTGTTATGCCATTGAGTGCCCATGTCTCAGTAGTAAGTCATCAAGGGAGAATATACTGGCCGCAGGCTGTTTTCTTGAGATTTTGTGAAAATAGTAAATAAATAGAAAAATTGTGTCAACTGTAATAGGAGAATTCTGCTATATATGAAATAAAATTAAGAATCTACAGCCGAAACAAAAGTGATGTTAGAAGACGAATAGCACTAGCGTATAAAGCCTTAATGAAAAAGAGAAATATTTTCGTTTTAGTTAGGGCTGGGAAAGAACTTTCTTAAACTGTATGTGTGGCGCACAGAACTTTATGGTAGTGAGACTTCGACATGTTGTATAGCTGAAAAAAGAAGACTAAAGCATTTCAAACAATGTGCTATAGAGAGGTATTGAAAATTGAGTTGTCAAATGAAGAACGAAATGAACCTGTTTTGGAAATGACGAACGAGGAGACGAGGGGGGGAAGGGAAGGAAAGGAACTTGGCCAACGCCTTTTGAAGGAACCGTCTTTACATTCGACTGGAGTGATTGCGCGAAACCATGCTAAGCCTATATCTGGATGGCCTGACGGGCTCTCGAAGCGGCGTCCTCCCAAATGCTAGGCAAATACGTTACCGCTCACCCAGAACGCTCGGTCACAAAAAGTAGTGACAGTATGGTGAGTCACATTTTAAGACATCCGGAATTGATTAATTTCTTAGTGAAGGGAAGAGCTGATGAAATGAACTGTTGAGGCAGACATTGGGCATATTCGTTTGTAGTAGATAATTGAGGACTTAGATTGCAAGGAGAATATTGAGATCAAAAGATTAGTTCAACATATATAGAGATGAATGATTGCATCAAACAAATCAAGATACTGATTGCAGGGAAAAAAAATGATCTGTGGATGTTTCCTGTAAGCTTCGAATCTAGTAACGAAAACTATCTCAAATCGCTTTTCCTCTCAAGCTGGTCTGAAGACATATTAATTAATTGGACGTTTCCGCACTGATTCATTAGTCACACACAACTTTTACAACTTACGTTCAGACTCAATATCAGTAACGAATATTTCGAGTTCTTCAATTTCGTTGGGAAAGAGTGTATAGTCATCGGCGAATCTCAAAGTTTTCTGACATCGATACTAACTGCTTTTTCTGCCCATTGTAACCTTTTTACTGCCGTCTCCAAGGTAGCTGAATACAACCTTCAGGGCGATTAACTTTTTTTACGTTATGGAAATCTTTCATTGGTTCGTTGACGCTTATGGAGGCTGAGGAGGTCGCATAGATGTTATGGGCTATTCTGATACAGATCACGTCCACACCATGACCACTGACTCGAATACCGTTTCCAAAATAACAGAAGTTACGTAAGGGTTGTGCAACGTAAGGTTTATATAAAGATATTTCCAGCTAGCTGAACTGGAGTCGAAGGACACGAGGGATGTAATGTCAGACACAGTAGCTGACAACTGGCCTCGCAGTAATCGGATCAACGGCGAGGATGCAGGTCATCCCAAGCCGGCAGCACTACAATCGTCTTAGCTACCAAGTGTCACGTCGAATCCATTCAAAAATGATGTCACAGTTATAACAGCAGTCTGTCAAACAAACCTACAACTTGTGGTAAGGTGCAGATCAAGAAGAAAGTCATTGATATAACTGGAAACATTAACACATTGTTATTGTAACTAATGCGAGACACTCCTGCTTATGCCTTACCATGATATTTACTTTATTATCTATTTGAGATATCTTTTTCAGCACCTTTGTCTATTCCAGTCCCTGACACTATCACGAAGAAATGGAAAATTAGTTAATTCTTTATGGCTGAATTCAATTTCTAACCAACAGCGATGCTGTTATTTACTACAAATTGTTGCTAGGTCTTCGCCCAACATCCAAATATTCGTCATAGCCAACGTACGCCCTCTACATGCGCACCTGCAGCATCTCAACACACCATCTTTACCATACGAATTAACAAACGTACAAAGTATTCGACTCGAGTAGCTGTACATATACTCTACGAGCACGTTTTGTTGTTATCCTTTAGTGTAAACAAAAGGTTCAAATGAGCGCAAAGTGGGAAAACGAGAGGTATGAAAGGAGCAACCTCTAACCAGACCAGCACGTAAGAGCCTGTTAACTATATTACAAAGCTCAGGCGGTTTTCAGGAATCACTGCACGAATTCTGGAATGGTACAGAGTTTGTACCTCAAATAGTTTTAAAACTTTGTTTTATGAACACAGCATGCTAAAATTTACAAAATTTCATGCTGATCTCTGACAAAGGTGAAATTATTTGTGGTTGCTAAATATGTTACGAAAAATCGTATTTAGTTGTATCATCAAAAATTGAAGCTATTAATTAAAATGGTGACCGTATTTCAAGTTCACTAAAAAAATACACAACATCCTGAAGATTTTTTTAAAAAAATCTGCGCTCCACTGTTGTCTTTTCACGTTTTTTTAAAATAAAAATCAGCTTGATGAAACAGCAGTGAAAATATGATCAGTAAAGCAAGGAAATTCGTACGAAGTGCAGAACTTATGATTAAACGAAATCGTTAATATACACGCAAAACTGGTTGGGATCGACTGGGGTATTGGGGACGGAGGGGAGAGGTGTAACATTTATGGGCGCTGAGTGTTGTTTATTATTTATACTACTGATACATAAAGCAGTGCAGAATACCCTTCAATCTTAGAAAATCACAAAAAGCAATTGAATCACTAAAACTATTAAAGCCGTGTCTTTAGACACAATTCGTACAGAATATATTAAAAATCTTGGCTATTCTGATAAAAAAATAGACCCTCCTCCAACAAGTGCATTGAAGCTACGCTACCCCCTCATAGGTGCTTAAACCTTGCAAAAAACCCGGATGATCCGAAGATACAGTCCAACATTACTACTTTACCATCGTGCAGCTGTCAGTTGTCAGATTTAGTGAAGCACGTAGAAGATGGCTTCAAGCCTAATTATTCATGGGAACAGCGTTCGTTTACTTGAGTGCTGAATACTACTCAGTGAAACCACCGACTACTTAGAAAGTGTACGATCGATCCATAGACAATATCTTTACTGACAACGTGACTATGTTTCTGGGTAATAAACGGTTCCAAGTTAGCTTGAATTACAAGAGGAACAGATGTAAACGCCAAAACAATTTACTTGCGTAGGTAATGGTCATTAAATCTTTACTATTTAACACATTCAGGAATGTGTCAACTACTGCAGAGTGACATGAATCATTTACTATATTAAATGACCTCGCTGTCACAGCGCAAGCAAATACCTTCGAAAAGCGAGAGGAATTTTAACATATATATACCTGGTAAACTGCCTGCATATTACTAGAGTAACAATATTAAATCAATACCATCAAAAAAACAGTCTTTTACATTCAATCTGAATTCAAGTAAATCACTAACGGACATGAACATAATTTGGAAAAACCAGTCTTTACAACAGTCTGACCATCCAAAATACTTGGAAGTATCTTTGTCCTCACATTCGTTTGCAGAGAACACCGAAGAGTTATAACAAAAACAGTACTAGAAATAATTACTTCATAAACTGATATCTCCGAAAGTGGATCCAAGCGTATTACCAACGTTCTCCTCTCTCTTAGCTTTGAGCTACGAAGTATGTCTTTCCTGTCTAGCAGATATTTGTACATACATGTAACGTTGATGGCTGACATAACGAAACATGTGGAATAATCATAGATTGTATTAAACTAACAGAAATTTATGTAACGTATTAATCAAATGGCATCGCTCCTAACAGTCGTCGAAGGGACTTAGTAGCTCATAGTGAACGCATAAAGATGTACATATCTCTAAGAAATTCATTATATAGTCGTAAGAGAATAGTATTAAGAATAAAATCTAAGAAGACCTTCTTGCCCCTTCCTGATAAACAACTGAGGACCCTTGACAGTTCGAGGGCAAAACTGACTCGCAATAATCGAGTCTTGCGAAGAGATGTCTTGCCAACGATCGTATTAGTGCCTGTGGTAACATCCAAGACAAGCAATACATACTTTCTGGTAAACGCATTTTCGAAATAAAATATTCCGAAAAGTTCAGTTTACTTCAGGAAAAAATTCTGGGCGTTATACCGTTTTGTACAAACTGAATAGAGAAGAAGTTATATGTTACAGCAAAATTAAACAGCTGAACTTAGTAATACTAATCAGCAATTAATTGCTTTTTCGGAATTAAAATATTTTCATTTCAGAATAAAAGAGCCGTGGATTTTTTTCAAACATAAAACAAATTTTGTTCCTGCACATTAATCATTTGAGGGAATAGATTCAGCGAAATAAAAGGGATTTACGCGTCGCCTTTGTTCAGCTCCGGTAAAAATTGGAAATTATTTTTCATCAGTTTCTCAACTGGTCTGACGCAATGCGACATATTTCTTCCTATTTTTAAATAAATCTTTATACTTGCATGACCATTGTAACTTACACCATCCAACACCACCTTGACGTCATCTGATCTTACTGTTAATCTTTCTTTCAGGTCTAGTTAGCTGAGTCTAAACGTTCAGTCCTTGACTTGGGTTGACCATTTCCTTCTCGTTGCCCGTCAACAATCCTCCTCCAACTCTAAAAACCACGATTTCTGCGTCCCATAAACCAGAAAACAGAAAACCCTCTCCTTTGATAACAAATTAAACAACAAAGAGTGTCCTCTCTTGTCATGTATATTTAATATGTTGCTTATGGCTTCACGCCTCGTCGACGAAGATGACATCAGATGCGGGAAAGCACTGGGGGCAAGGAACAGGAATGAATTCGACCACGGCCCTTAGAAAGAACCATCTCCCATTCCGCTAGAGTGATTTCGGGAAATTATGGTAAACCGAAATCTGGATGGCTGAAAGGGAATTCGAACCTGCGTCCTAGAAAATGATAGCCCAGAGCGTTGTCGCTCACGCATCACGTTTGATAAGCCATAGCTAAGGGAGCGTGCATAAACCACGTAGCTCCATTTTGGCCCCCTGTGAACACCCCTCCCACGTAGCCCTACATGGCTTTTGCTTCTACCCCCCCCCCCCCCCGTCCCTACGTAACACGTAGATTTTTTCCCTTTTGAGTCCAGAAGACATTATGTGTTTTTTTCTCATGTCAGACTATTTTGAATTACATACGGAGATAATTGATTGAGGGAAATAAATTTTCACATGCTGTTGTGTGTTCTGTACCTCATTTTAACTGTGAAAAATGTTATGAAAGGAAAGCTCGGCTCGGAAAGCTCGCCCCGTCCCCCCACGTAGCTCAGTGTAGCCTTCCAGCCAACCCCCTCCCCCCCCCCCCCTTGGACCGAGCCACGTAGTTTGTGCACGCTCCCTAATCTGTTTATACTAACATAGCGATTAAAACCTTCTTCCTCGGTTACCTGCTTCATATATTCTATTCTTTGCCTCTCTCTGCTATTCTTACCTTTCTCTGTTCTTCTACTTACAATTTAACCGTTCTTTCACGCCTTAAAATTTGACCCATCATCCTGTCTTTTCTTTCTGTCAGTCTCTTTCTATGGTCATCATTTCCAAAATACACTCTATCCGTACTTTATGTGTCCAGGTAATTTCCTACATCCTTGTACAGCACCATTTCTTAAATGCTTATTTTCCCTCGTTCTGAAAACCCTCAGGTTCAATCATCATTTCGAAAAAGTGCTGTGCTCCATACATTTTGTTTTAGAAAGTCCTATATAAGTGCCTGAAAATGTATGAAACTAAACATTTCTCATTTCAAGGAAGCTCTTTCTGCGAGAGGCATTTTGCTTTTGTGATTGTTCTTGCTTTGGCAACATATGCAATTTTATTTCGTAGATAACAGAATTATCTTACTTCTTTTACCGCATCCTATGCTACTTTTATGTTTATTCAACTGTTATTAACATCAATTCCATATTTCCATATTTCATGAGTTTTTTATTATTTTTATTATTATTATTTATTCCAAATTTCTGTGGCAGTACTTTATTCGTGGCATATCCCTACTATGCACTCCTAACAGCACAAAAAATTGCAGTATTCTGATTGCATATTATAGAATGGTCGTACAAGCACAAGGGGTTTTTTTTCACTTCATTGATTGTTTCTTCACGTATTGGTGTATATTAATAACTTTACATACGTATTAGCTTGTACCTGTGTTTAGTAATTCTCTACTTCTGTTATAGTGACCTGGTTAGTACACAGTTTTTCAGTATTCTTACAAAAATTCCTTTTTTCAGTTTCAATTTTTATTTAAATATTCAAAATTATCCCATTCTCTGCTTTATCGATAAACCTATCAAAATTTTATTATACCTCCATATTTCAATAGATTTAAACTGTCTTCTTTGGTCTCCTGAAATACTGGTCACGGCTAGACTCAATTGCGATAACATTACTATTTACAGTATAATGAGCATACGTAAGAACCTCTGATATCAATCAACAAAAACTCAGCAAGCAAGCGAGCCAACATTTGCAGAAGTTTGATGCTAGATATTGATTTGGGGCAATAACGTGGCAAAAGTAGCATTGCCCGTACTTCGGCCCAACTTAATACTTCACCTTCACGCTGTTGATTTCGCGTATTTCTTCAGTCGCTGCAGCGACACAATTGCCTCTTACATTCTTTGCCTTTCACACCACTAACGAGGCAGCTGTGAAAATAATAGGAAGGAATCTTAATTACAAAAATTACGGCTCCGCGCATGAGCTTCGCAGCACTTTGCTAAGAAAATATTTCTCTCCTTTAAAGAGGTCAACGAATCTTCGTGTCCAAAGAAAGGTCAGCCGGACTAATGAGTGTGGTTTGGACGCTACAAAAACTGCTAATGAATGTCCTGGACGCAGCAGCCTGTAAGCAGGACTTCGTTATACATCATTCGAAGGTACAGGAATAAAAGTGTTCCTACAGTCGTTGTTAGAAAACTATGGCAAACTGAAATCACAGTTCCACACCATAAAAATTAGTCATGTTTCAACGCAAGGAATAATTTTTACACCGTAACGCCAAAGGAATTATTTAAAAACGAATTATATTATAAACGTAATTCAGCTAAATCTATTACTGTTAAAAGATTTTATTGCGTATTCTTATAAGAACTGGCTTTTTCCATTTTGATAAAATCACGAATTAGGGCTATTTGGGCCTAAAAATTAATCAGTCATTGCCTCACCTTCCGGAAAACTATATATTCAGAAGTTTATTATGTTTTTATGACACATAACTGAAAAAAAAACTATATAAGCGATATCAGTTGGGCAGGAACGTTCAGTAAGTTTATTCAACCGACAGAAGTTGACGGGTTCAGCACGTCCTGTATCGCACAGAATTAAAAGAGCAATTCCTGTTCTAACGAATGAATTAGTAGATTTTTTTAGTCTAGAAAGCGAGAAAATTTATTTTCAAGCATTTATTACGTTTTTAAATGCTACCACAGGTAGTAGTAGAAGTTTCAATAATAAGCTTAAATGGTAAATCGAAATAACGAGCTTGTGCATATCGACGAATACAAACGAATTATACTAATTAACCATCCGCAGTCAGTTCTCTGAAAACTTAAGTAGGATTCGTGATTAATTCTTCTGACGGTAAAAACATTTTTTTTTGTTTTTTTTTGTTTTTTTTTTTCAAACCCCGTATGCAATCTAGAATCAATAATCGAATCACCTATTAGTGGCAAAGTAGGAGTTGGTCAAATTATCCCGACTTTAGAAAGAAATTACTAGTATATAGATTGCGATGTAGGTTGGGAACGTTATTTTAGTCGCATCTTCGTGGTGATTGAAATTTATAGGGAAGGCAGTGATGTACACCGATGACCCGAAATATCATGACGATCTGCTTAATAGCGTGTTGTTCCACTGTTGGAATGTTAAGATCAGAGGAATCAGATGACGATGACATTAACGAAAGTTCAATATTAGTCCATAGCTACCATGGCTTCTTAGATCACTACCACAGGTGAATGTTTCCCGTAGCATAATATTGACCCCCCCGCTTGCGTCCGTAGCACGGTGCATGTTTCGAGCAGCCGTTCGCCTGGTAGATAGCGTATCCGGTCACGACCATCGACCTAACACAAGGTAACAACAAAGGTGATTCGTCGGGCCACGCGAGACGTTCCCATTGACCCACGGTCCAATCTCGGTGATTTCGTACCTACTCCAATGGTAATTGACGATGTCGCAGAGTCAATATGGAAACACGTAGCGGCCGTTTGCTGCGGAACAATGTACGCTGAACGGTGTGCTCCGAAACACTTGTGCTTGCTACAGCATTTTAGTCTGCCGTCAGATAGATCACTTGTTGTCCCTTATTCTGCTTTAACAGCGGGCAAGCCTCCGACCTTCCCGTTCTGTGATAAGGCAAGGGGCGTCCATCACATTGTCGCCTACTCGTGGTTTCGCCGTCCTTCAACCACTTTTCATAGATGCTCACTACAGTAGCACGCGAACAGCCGACCAGCCTCGCCGTTTACCAGAAGACGGTCATAAAAAGCAGCCATTTTCCAAGGTCATTTATATTAGCGGCTTTCTTCATTTGCCACACGCATCGTCCCTAGAATGACTTCCCATGCGTCTCTGCTCCACTTATATATATTCCTTAACGCAAGTCGTATCCCCAACGTCACCAGACGCCACTGAATCTCGCGGTGGGCAGTGCTTATAATGTTTTGGCTCATCAATGTATGTATTCTTGAAATTTATTTGTCACTCAGGAGATTTACTGGAGAATTACGAGAATTTACAGAAGTGACGTCACAAACTGCCGCCTTCAACGTAACCTTATTCGTGTTTTATGCTTTGCCGGGGAATATGAGTTGCCAATCCGGTCAATGTTGTATTATAACCCAACCACAACATCTGCTAATATTGCTGCTTGAAAATTAAAACGCAATAGTATTCAATAATATTTCTGTCTACATCTGACGTCACGTGTAGCGGCGGTATAGTAAGCTAGTGTAGAACCGGTTTTCTTGGCAGCAGGTGGCGGGTTCATTTGTTATTATGGCTCACCAAGTGCAGGGCAAAACTTTTGAGTTTGTTGGTATATATATAAAACATCAGTTTTTATGTATGGTTACAACTCAAGATTGTCAAGATTTTCCCAATAGATTTGGTAATATCCCAGTTTGTATTAAGAATTTTTTTTACATTAAGAGTAATTATTCGCAATTTTGTTAGGATGCATTTTCTCGGTGTTCCGCAGGATCCACTATTACTTTATGATTGTTACAAATCGTTTTACAACCCGTCTTGTCGCAAAAGTGTGGTCGACCTTTGAGTGGGCACAAGTCTCGTCATCTCTCTACGAACTGTGTTACTTACTGTATGAAAAATGTAATTTTATTTGTGAATTGTGTAGTTTATCGAGGTGTAAATTTGGTCTGTCTCAGATGCTTACGAATAAAAGGCCTAATAAATGTAATCGCGACGGCCAGTGTGTCAGGCAAGAGAATTGAACGTGGGTGCGTTGCACAAGCGTAGCGGCGCTTTGACGGGTTCAACCAAACAAGCGGGATCCCAGTACATACTAATACAGGTCACTGCTGCTGCTCACACTCAAGAAGCTTATAGGAAAGTGAAGAGTTTAAGTCCCAAACCCTGATGATAAGGGAGCTACCATAATCTGCGTAATTACGTTTTTGCCTTCTGCAAAATCCCCCTCCCCCTATGTAACCCGACGTTGCTTTTGCCTTTACCCTCCCCCCTCCCCTTCCCCCGCGTGGCACTTAGCTTTTTCCTTATTGATTCCAGAAGGCATTTTGTGCTGTTTTTTCTTGTTACATACGGAGATAGTTAAATGACGGAAATAAATATTCACATGCTGTTGGATGTTCTGTGCCTTGTTTTAACTGTAACAAATAATATGAATGAAAAGCTACTTGTCTTTGATCCGAAACCCTCCCCCCTTTTTCCACGTAGCACGGCGCTGCATCTACCCATCCCCTCCCCCACTAGACCAAGCCACATAGTTTATGGACGCTCCCTAATATGCTCTTTGTTTACTTGCTTTTCTACTGCACAACTCAAGCCTTCCACGAGACGAACCATATACTGGCGAATATATATATATGCATCAAAATCATCAATTTTCCGTATCATGAGCTGTGTGTTCTCTAAACTACTATGGCATCGCATTTTGGAAGACGCCGGTTCGAATCCCCGTCCGAACATCCAGATTTGGGTTTTCCATGGTTACCCCAAACCACTTCAGGTGAATTCCTGGAGGCTTCCTCTAAAATGCCATGGCCGAATTCCTTCCCGTTCATTGTCTCCAGTCCCATTCCGCCTCTAATGACCTCGACGTCGGTGAGGCGTAAAGCCGTAAGTAAAAAAAATATTAAAAAAGTAAAAAATTCTAATTATCGTTTCCTGGTAGCGATTAAATTAATAAATTTAATTCTGGGAGGGGTGCAGGAACCTAAGTCACAACAGTGCAAGAAATAAATATTGTTAACAGCATGTTAAGTGGATCTTGGCATGTCGCGGGTGTCATATAACAAGAAGCCGGATTTTCCTAACTGAAGATTAGTTCAAAGCTGCCGTTACAGGAGAAGCAGCAAACAGATGAAGATTGTGTATTGAAAAAGTACGTCACCGATCTGTACACAATAAACATTATACTACACCAAAAACTACAGCAAAGCCATCATGTTCTTACAGCATAATGCGGCAGCAAGCCCGTGTTGGAACCATGCGTTGGTTAAAGTCTTCGTTCTTTGGACTGACGGAAATCTCTCCTCATTCTGTTTCACTCCGATCGAAGATTGTTTCCTCCGCGAACAGCAGTAGTGGTAACAGATATAAAATCTAACAACAGCAACCGCGCGACGGTAGAATACAAGATGACCTCAGAGAGGCTCCACAAAACCTGTTCCAGAGAGAGCTGCTTTCTGATAGCTCGTAATAACTTGTGACGAATCGCGTTCGTACTTGTAGTGAACATTATTGTAATCAGTTGCGTTTGATCATGATTTTAAGAGACACTGGATACGATTAGTGAATTCTTCTACTATTAGCGGTAGGAGGTAGTTCTCCGGATGTGGAGAGGTCTTGAATACTTCTCCAGCGATGTCCTGGAACGACGTTCCAGAAGGATGATTCCTGGACGTTCATCACTGGTTTTCCTTGCACTTGTGTGACCTATATGAAGGTCCAGCTCTGACTTGAAGTGATTCTAAACACGCAGTAATTTACCCAAGACGAGACCGAGAAACAGCGGCATGTAGCTGAAGGCTGCTTTTGATGTTAGTAAGAATTTCTGCTATATATAGCTAGAATTGTTTTACCACTGTACAACAATTTTGATGGGTACCCTATTGTAGTATCTAAAACATCTGCAACCTAACTATTATTCAAGCATCAATAGCTGGCGCGGCACTTTTCACAAATCGTGGTAAACAGTACACGCAGATCTAACTCATATCAAACTAATCAATTAAAATAGAAAGAGACGACATAAACATTTGCGATCTTAGGGCCTGACTGGTTAAAACACACGCGCTATGCAGAGAATGCTATTGCTCTTCTGGGAGAATTAGTTTTCCACAGTTCATCTACTCTTGATATTTGGCGTTACCTGAAGCCGTTTTGAATATTTTTTACGTTTGGTTCTGAAAACTACAAAACTATTTTAAAACTCTTAACTTCCATTCATCGTGTAAAATTCGTTTGAAAATCTGACTGAAAGCTGATGATTGCTAGCAAAATCTATAGCTCTGTACACATAATATATAACTAAAAAAACTTAATAAAAAGAAAACATTTTTCTTATGGTAGATAATGAACTTTGCAGGGGCGCATGGATAACCAGATTTGAACTCGGTAATTTCCACCACAATAATATGAGCTTTATTCAGAATTTTTCTTCAGTCTGACATTTTCTTACCTGTTCATTATAAGGTGAAATATATAATCAGGTTATACATATTTCGCATATTTTAAGCACTTTTTTTACTTATTTCTTCTCAAATTATCATTTATATCGAGTTAATATCTCATTTTATACTTGGATATTGTGGAAATAAAGTCTGAAACCAATCAAGCTTACTGATATTTCTTTCCTAATTTGTGTAATGTGGCACACATAAACAACCGCAAAAACGGCCGGCTTTTACAGACTATGCCAGGGTTCAATTCTGCGAAATGCTTCTTTTTTGAACAGAGATAAGCCTCTAATCTGAGACTGGTGTTCAATTTGCTTGTTGGGTTAGCGAAGCGATTGCATGAATCTGCAATTGGCCAATAGTGGACGCAGCAGAAGTTGAAATAATTTTAAGAACGTAAGATACAACATATTTCTAAAAATCATTTGACAGTAGAAACTATGAAAAATTAAAGTAATGACAATTGATGCAATACAAATGAATGGAGATGCATTAACAGCAGGGAGGCGCGAAAGTAATACTATAGAAGACACATAAGCAATATAAAATTGAAATGAAGGAAGCAGATATAATGAACAAAGAAATAAAAGGAAATTAAGACTATAGGGTTACGAAAAGGATTAAATACAGCAATTCTGAGAAAATACAGTGAATGAAAATGGATTCACTAATGTGTGAAATTAATATGAGAATACGAAATTTGAGAAAGTTGTGTGGTAAAATATGATATTTACTATGAGAGGCTAGACGGTTACAAGATGTAATGGACATTACCCAACAAAATAAACGTCAAATTTATCTTAACGATATATTACTTTCGCTCTTTTCTTAATGCAATGCTTGTTTTGTCTTTGATCAACGTATCATCTACGTTCATGTTTACTGGTTCAAACCTGCTTGATAAAATTTAGATAACTAAAATAATAGGCATTATGCAGCAAAACAACCAGAAACTATGATTAGATTCAAAGAGAGCTGGATGAATATGATGGTGATATGTTGACAAATTTCTGGGGGGGAGGGGGGCGGGTAGTGAACTGTATTAAATTTGGCATATTGGTTGGCTGGTAAGGTGAAACACATGGTAGCCCCCATGTAAGCTTTGTTAAATGGTAAAACTAACCAAAAATTTCATAAACTGAAAATATATATTTGAAATTTGTGAAACGTAAAAATCATATCGATATTACCGACAAATTTCGAATAAACGAAAGAAGTAATGATCACCGTATTTTCAATCTAAAACACATCCCGAAAATATATGCTCGTAGAGAGCTATCCCACAAATGATTTTAAGAATTATAGTTTTCTTCTAGATACATTTACTCCAACCTTTTTTTCTAGTTAGTTTTCTTGTATACATGGAATTTCTAACACTGTTCATTTCTTATGAGGCGTGATGTGTATAATTATACATTCATCGGTAACCAGTCATTTTAGGACTTCATAAATTCCTAACCGATGGCAGCTGGAGGAATTAAGGTAGGCTGGTTTATTTCCGCTGACTGCGTCTGCTTTATTGGTTGCTTACCACAGAACTGTCCAAACCTTGCGTCAGCGCAACAGCTTAAATATGCACCTGAGTCAGCAACGCCCGCGCTTGGAAGTAGAGCACTCCGCTAGATATTGGCTCTAATGCAGTGACACTGAATGCAACATTGGCCTTGATAATTGAAACATCGCCAGCCAGTTCGAATATCGGTTGGAGAAATTTTCATCGTCTGTTGCTTCACCAGCAGAGTAGGATAGCTGGAGTTACATCACCATGAACTTGGATCAATGTTACCTGTAGGATCCGGGGATCAAAGAATGAAAACCACATTTTACTCCTCTCTCCGCAAGAGTTGAAGTCTTAAAACCAATATTGTTCCAACTTTCAGCTAAATTAAAGCAGTCTAACAGAATTAGAAAATTTATTACTTACATTACATTTGTCCCAGTCATTCGGGAGGTCATGAGTTCAAAACCCTTTCCGGAGGCATAGATTTCTGTTTTCCATTATTTCCCAAAATCACTCCAGGCAAACACCATAATGTTTTCTTCAAATCAACAAGATCTATTTCCATCCCGTTCCTGGTCCCTAATTCTCTCTTGCCTCTAATGACATTTAAGTGTAAAGTCATAAGGGGGAAAAAATTTCAATCATTCTGATTGCATTAAAATAAATTCGTAGCTTGACCAAGAAAAAGAAATCGTACAACCTTGCGAAAATTTAAAATTATGCTTCATTCATTTTTAGAATATTGTCCAAAATTATAAAATTCTGAAACGAATTATTATTTTGTTGTAGTTACCAAAAGCAGGTAAGGTATTCTTATGATCTGAAATTGAAAAGAAATTGGTGCGGTGATTAAATGTTTGTTTAACAAAGAGTTATCGCTAAAGGACATTCAGGAAGATATGGAGGCAACAGTAGGGAAAAATTCTCCTGTGTGCTGAATGTTTAAAAACGTTTGCAGCTGAACTTGGATGGTGGAAACATAGCATTGAAGATGACATCCGCAAAGGAAGACAGTGATCTCAAACAGTGACGGAAATATGGACTCGATACATGAGTGGGTCATGATAGGCAGCAGGAAAACTGATCCACAGAAAATATTAGTTATTCTAGGAACGATGATTCTTAGCATTCTAACTGACTACTCTGACATAGAAAATATTTCCGTCTATTGCGTACTGAAACATTTCACAGCAGATCAAAAGACAGTTATCTGGGAGATCGAAAAATTTAGTTCTCAAGCCAATCCAGATTTTACTGAACAATTTGTGACCATAGACGAGATTTTGACTCATCACTTTATCCTAGAATCTTAAAAACAGTCAAGGCAGTGATTTAGTTGCAAAAACACATTAAAGCCACTCTGTCACAGTGGAAATTTATTGTAGGCCTGTTTGTATTTTGTGATTGACAGCATAGTCGGCTTATAGATTTCTTGAAAAAGGTTGAAACCATCACGGGGGCGCATTTCGTTAACCTCGTGAAGCAAACGTGACTAGAAGAAGAGGAGACAATTTCTCAAAAGAAGTTTTCGTTTCATGAGGACAATGTTTGCAGTTGTGTCCCGTTGCCAAATCAGCAGTAGACGAATATTGGATTTTACTTGCTATAGAAACCCGTCTATTCATCCGATCTGGCCCCGACAGAATGCCAGCCATTTCCAAACCTTATAAAGTTTCGATCTGGCACACATTTCACGTCAAATGGTAAAGACAAATGTGCTGCTTCCTAATTTTTGATAGGCTTGAGAAATACTCTACTGCATATGACACAAATGTACTGGAACGGCTTTGACGGGAGAATATCTGAAGCTGACATTTTACTATGCTGAAAAACAGACGGAAACTTTTCTTTTAATTCAGGTGCATTACTGTCGTGCCAGTCACTTACGGGACGACGAAACTGTTTCCTCCACCTCCCCCAGAAGTTTTCGAGTGAAAAATGGGTCAAAGAAATTACATGTGTTTACCGTGATAATTTTGTACGAAGTTCTGACTTACGACGAAGGAGAACTACAAATGGCCAACGGTTCATAAGGGTGGTAATGTTTACTTCATAGCAGAGGATCCGGCTGTCTATCAGTTATATCGAGCAGCCAGGCCTGAATGTTGTCGTAGGGAAACATGAAGAATTCCTGTTCTACTCATATACTCAGCTAAGCTTATCATTCTTATAAGATCTGCTTCAGACAATATAAATGAGAAATGGTCATTCTAATTTATATTGTCTGAAGCAGATGAAGTACGATAGATTTTCGTCTAAGATATATAACAAACACTGCTTTGCAGTAGTACACAATTTTGCACTGGATTCAATCAAATGTTCTCGAAAACACCTTCACCGAAGTTAGAAGAAAAGCAGCAGATAGGCGAAGGGCGAAGCTGTCAACTTCATCCATATATTTTAGTCATCGTTGGTGCAACGCGTTGTATTCGAGTCTGTGAAAATTTTATCTGACCCAAGATTTTCACAAAGAATAACTACATGTAATCTGATCCTACCTTCACATGCGGAGCCATTTGCAAAATCTACAGCCATCTCGAATATCACGAGAGCGTTTTGCGCATCCCCTGGCAACCAAAGAGAGGGAAGTTTCCCTGCATGCCTAGACGTACTGAATTATTCAAACGTACTGACTGATTCACACTATGAGTGTGTTTGTGTCTTTTGTTAATGCGCGCAACTAGTGAATCTGTAATTAAAATCGAGAAGAGATTTTTTTTCTCTTGCATTGGTCACCAAGGTCCCCTACAATTGTTTTCATAAGCTATAATAATCATTAAAATATCTGTCTGCGTAGTATGCATCCATGTAATGCAGCATTTGATAGTGATCTCAGAACAAAATTTTGCACTATTTTTAAGAAGTTGAAGGTACTTAGAAATAAATTCCATGATTTAGAAGCCAAGTAATTTTAAGGCGCCTAAAGTGAAAATTTTTCACAAGCAGCCTATTTTTTTTTTTTTTTTTTTTTTTTTTTTTAATGAACAGATAATTTCCTGATAATAACTTTGCGTCAAGACTGTGAAGATTTGACCATCAAAGCAGAAAACCTTTTAATAGCAACAAATCGTGCTGTATAGCATTTTGTGGCAATTCGGATTATGTATGAACTGTATGCGGTATTTAAAGAATACCCAATAATCGGATACTATCAGGATGTGAGAATCCATTTACTTTTCGCAGCAGTATTTGCTGTTTCTTACCAAAGCACAGATCATACACAATGTTTCGGCCGAATATTACCACATTGAAGTTGAGTTATTTTAATTCCAGATATGTTGCGAGTGGATACGTGATTTTCTAACTGGTCGATCACAATATGTCGTTGTTGACGGGGAAGCCTCTTCTAAGATAAATGTTACTTCCGGCGTTCCTCAAGGAAGTGTAATAGGTCCACTTCTTTTCTCAATATTTATAAACGATCTAGGTGACAACGTCAAATGCTGGTTGCAATTGTTTGCCGACGATGCGGTTATCTATAGGGAAATAAGGTGCTCCGACGATTGCTTAGAAATTCAGCGTGATTTGGATGCTATTTTCGATTGGTGCCGTAAATGGCAGCTTACACTTAATTGCAAAAAGTGCAAGGCAATGCGGATAAGTAACAAGAAGAATCAGGTTGTTCACGAGTACAAAATAAACAATTCACCTGTTGACACGGTTGATTCCGTGAAGAATCTGGGGGTGATAGTACAAAGCAACATGAAATTGGACATGCACATAACTTCCGTCGTAGGCAAGGCAAATTCTAAATTACGATTCATAGGTCGTATTTTGAGGAATTGTAATGCTCAAACAAAGGAGATAGCGTATAAAACACTAGTGCGTCCGCATGTGGATTACTGTTGTGAGGTTTGGGATCCGTATCGCAAGGTTCTGATTGACTCAGTTGAGAGGGTGCAGAGGAGAGCCGCTAGATTCGTGACTTGTTGTTACAGCCCTTATGAAAGCGTCACAGAATTGATACATAGATTGGGCTGGGATAGTTTGGAAGACAGACGACGTAGCTGGCGTTCGAATTTATTGGAATTTATTCGAGTGCAATGAAATACTTCTTCCGCCAACCTATTTAGGTCGCAATGACTGGAGGGATAAGATTAGAGAAATAAGATGCCGTACTGATACTTATATGTATTCCTTCTTTCCTCGCACTATTCGGGATTGGAATGGGCGGGTTTAGGATTGGCGCTTAGCACCCTCTGCCACCCACAATGTTTGTGATTTGCAGAGTATGGATGTAGATGTAGATGTAGATGTAGACAATCTGTATCACCGGCTGGAGCCGTCTCCATATGGATTCAAGACTCCACGTAACAGTGAAATCTGTATATATCACCACGATAGTGCGTGACAGTGCAGACGATGTTGATGCACGAAAACATACACACCTGACTGTTTAAGAATGCTTACGAAAGATTCAGCGAATTCGGGAGTCAACGGTGATGGTCAATGCGAGATTTTAAAATAAAAATAGACCACAGATCAACTAACAGCTAGAAACTCAGATTAGTAACGAGGGTAATCAAAACTACTCATCACATTTCTAACATTAATATAGTTTGAAAATCGTAGTGCCCTGACAGGAAGGATAGGACGGTTAAAAGGAGTTTGTGTACCACCTATCCGCCTTACCGTTATATCGATACAGAAACACTGTGACGTATAAGGCTCTGGATGGTTGTTGATGCATAACAGATAAATTACGAAGTCGCCCATTTGGAAAAACTAATATATATAAATATATTATTATCAAACCATTTACAAACATTCCTTGAGAAGTGTTCCACAATATATTTTGTACCAGGACTTGTCAAAAATGATTGTTCGTCAAAATGCAATATGGTAACATGGTGGTAACATATCCTATACCAAAATTTTAAATGGTAATTCGAAAGCTTTTAGAATTATTCATATAAGGAGCAAATACTTTATGAAAGTCTACGAACGCATGATAAAACATTATCTATATTGGAAAGTGATGTGTCTTGAGCTTATTTAATATAGCAATAATATCAGGCTGTAGCATTTCCAATAATTGTATGCAGATCGTATCAAATTTAATTATTAATAGCAATTAATTCATATCCTTATTACTAAGTTTAGTGATTATTTACATTAATTGTTACAATAATAACATAGTGTGTCTGCTTGTGTCAGAGAGAGAGATAGAGAGATGTGTTACACAAAGGAAAAAGAAAGAATATTAATGTGTACAACTTGTTTATTTTGGATTTTTATATGTGCTCTAATTATTATTATTATTTTTTTTTAATGGCAACAAAAACGTCTTCCGGCGTTAACTTTGCTATATAGGCAGCCACAGATTCATAATTCCACTTTGTCAACAAGTGTACATAACTGTTTAATATTATCAGCAAAAGTAATTAATAATTTAGACGACACATGATAAACACAACACTTAACTAAAACAACCCATGCTACAGGCTGTACTGAAACCATGGAGACATCGTATATGGTACAAACGTGCTAGCCACTACGCTGACGGGGCCGGCAGGTACTCACCCAACAGCTGTTCGGCGGTGAGCGCCCCTACGTGAATGCCGGGAGCCGCCAGTAGCAGCGAGCAGACCGCAATCCAGCGGTACATGTCTTGGCGATGCTGGGACGAGTGTGAGTCGGAACTAGTGTGCACGCGCGCGCTTAGCAGCCACCTATCATCACCACTGGTCTGGTCGACACGGAGTCGTTGAGTCTGCGCCGGCCTGATAGTCACTGACAGGGCGCTGGCGGGCCCGGGAGGCGGCCGCAGCGTGGGCGGCAGGGGTGGGGGAAGCGCCCCCCACCCGCGGTGGCGCATCGATCGGCTGCTGCTGGCGGCGGTTCGCGTCTTCTGCAAGCCGTCTTCTATCTATAGGCATACCGTGTTGACAGCACTCAACATCGAAATCCTGTCAGCCCTGTGGGAGACACACTGCTGCGGTCCAATACAGACCTCCAAACAATGGGAGTCTACAGGTGTATGTCGACTGTCATGTAAGCACCAACGCGTAATGATTCTTTCGTGAAGTAATATCGGGACAGCCCGGCATCTTCACACTACCAGACATTTTGGATGAATGCGTTGGGAATGTCCGTAAACTACGTGACTCGGTGAAGGGGGGTGAGATTGGGTCGGTAGAAAGAAAGCTACGCGGGCAAGCTGGAGGAGTGGGTGTTGTCCGGTTCAAGCTACGTAGCTTTTCATTCGTTTTATTTGTCACAGTTAAAATATGGTACATACTGTAATACATAACAGCAAGTGGATATTTATGTATTTTCGTCTTTTAATTATCTCCATATTTTTGATATCCTATATACATAGGCCTACAGAATTAAAAGTGAAGGCAGACAAGCGCATGCATCGAAAATTGGCTAGAAACCAATCTTCTGATTGATAACTAAAAGAAGAAAGGGGGCGTCCATAAAATAAGTGGGGTGAAATCTCACCAAGGGGGAGGGGGGGTCAACGGAAAACTCACGGGAGGTTTTGTAAATTTTTGTTGGACAGTAGAGCTAAAAAAAGTCTACAAATCAGATGACGCGAAAGTCCGATTATTCGGTCGAAAAATGGGGGTGTAACCGCCTGTGGTGGAAGGGTGAGACCTTTTTTTTTTCTTTAAAAAAAAAAAAAAAAAAAACTCATGGTCCCGATCTCACCAGAGGGAGAGGGAAGGGGAAAGGTAGAGGAGAGGGGGGGTCGGTCGGACCAAGTCTCACCAGAAAAGGGGGGGGGGGGGGTCCGGGAAATCCGGAAAAACACCTCACGTAATTTATGGATGCCCCCCCCCAAACTGACAGTGCCGTGCGTACATGTGACTTGAAGTCATAGTGTTTGGGTAGCAATGTGTCAAGAAAAGCCATGTTGGAGGACGGGGGGGGGGGGGTGAAGGGAAGGGGGGGGTTAGAAACAGGCCAAAATGGAGCCGCGTACTTCATGGATGCTCCATTACTGAAATAGTACAATGTCAAGTTCATAACCCACCACTTGCTGCGTACCACTCAACCTAACTGGTGTCTCCCAGCAGTTTTTAGTAACTCTCTTGGTCAGCGGATTTATTTAACATTTTAGTACTACCCACTAGTGTGCCTTTGTCAGCGAGTCAGGTAAACACGCGTGCTCGGTTACCGGTTCAACGATCCAGTCTACTACGGAGTCAATTAGCTGAACGAAGGGTCGACTCCTCCAATAGACTAGCCTTCTGGTTCTTTTGACAACGATCTTATTTCAACTCAAGTCATCTCAGTTTTGAAGAGAGATTAAAATGAATCACTGTTGACCGAAAACGTTGTTAATCATCCCATCCATCCAGCGGTAGCTAAAATTAGGAAAAAAGAAATATTTATGTTTTACGTATCTTTATTTTCAGAACATTTAAATTTAATTAATTTCTCCATCCCCATAGATACAGCATCTACTAATATTCTCTCTACTTCCAACTTTAAAAAACAGTAAATACGTAAACATTAAAAGCGTCTCGGCTCACGCTCGATACGAGTTTACTGGATCGAGTGTATGCCGTCAGAGTAGCAAAATCCTGTTTCAAAACTCACATCCTTCCTCTGTGCGGATAAAATGAGAGCATACGACACTATTGCTGGTGAACTGTCCTTCAATTGGAACGTTTAATTTTGTGATCCTCTGATAGCTTTCGGAAGAGTAGGACTGATAAAAGTGGTACAGTGTTTCATTTTCTTCCCTGTTTCATCTATGATCCACAAAAAAACACACACACACATTATACTGAAGACACTCGCCATTGCAGTAATCCACACATAAAAAAACATTTTACGAGCACTATTCACATTGGGGAAGACAAGAGGAAACCGCGTCACTTTAACTACACCAGGAAATTCTTTTCCAAGGTAAAACTTTCTAGATCATAAGTGTCAAACTCAATTTTGCAGAGGGCCGTGTATTAAATTTAGAATGTGTAGGCGGGCCAGATTCAAATAAAACTTCCGTAGAGGAATCGAGTGAAGTCTAAAAGCTCTAAAAAAACATGATCCATCTTTCTGTGTCACATTGCGATCCTGTGATCGCGGGCCATATTGATGGGCCCGGGGGCATCCGGCCCCCCGGGCCATACCTTTGACATCACTGTTCTAGATAATCATGGTACAGTACATCGGAACGCTGGACACTGCATGCACTGCACTTTGGATTCAAATTACTTTTAGTTAATGGATACTCGTTGCAATAAGCCTCGTGATACAAGTATTGAATTAAATCCATAATCTGGAAGACAGCCATGAGTGCACTTCTGTCTTTAAGAGATGGGATTATCGTCTGTTTTACAGTTAATTAAATCGATGTTAACCGTATTTAACCTTGCAAATCTATCCACGTACTGTCGCCGCCCTCATTATATTTACTTACCTTCTTACTTTGGCTATGGAGTTTGTTCTTTCGTAGTCGTATGTAAGAGATAAGGATGATTATTATCTTTATATAGCTGTATGTAAGGGTACTGTGGTCTCTGTGTCACTATGTCACAGTGTCCGTGACGCTAACGTCACGCGCCCGGCCCTCGTTGCAATCACAGATATTACTACAAAATCGAGGTTATGCGTGTTATTTAAAACAATTATTCTTAGTTAGGCAACCGCGAAGAATTTAACTGTCAAAAAACTGAAATAAATGCATTGCGTTTAAATGAACATATTGCTTTTTGTTTATTTTATATTCAGTCGATGAAGACGTTTTGTAATACTCCTGTCCAGAGACATCGCTGTTACGGTACACCTAAGAAATATGTGCCACATCACATCTTTTTAAGATTATGAGCGCTATTTAATAACAACTGTATTTCGTTAAGCAACTGCGAGGCAATGAACTGACAAAACACTGCGTTCAATCCGTTACTTTTGACGGGTTTAGAAGCTATTTATATTCGATGTACATATTTTCGCAATATTCTCTGCCATTGTTGTATATATAGATTACAGTGAGCTCGAAGAAATGAATTGCCAGAATTGTGCGTTTAACCCGTCAATTTCGACGGGCTTAGAAGTAATTTTACACGTATTAACTTTATTTAACAGTCGAACTAAATGGCATGCATCTTTGATCGCAACAAAGCAAACTGTAGGTCTATCACCACTAAGATAAGAATTTCAAATCGCAAGGCGTATCTGCAGCTGACGTACAATTCAAAACCAAGCTGAAGCAACATGCAACACTAAGGTAGTACAGTATAAATGACACGAAGGTCGCGCAGAAACGTAAAAGACGACCATAATTTTTTTGACTCAAGCCCTTGTCTAGCAGTACAACACGAAGTATGCATGGCCGCAGTCAAAGAGAAAATCAATGTTTTATATACGAAAAAAATGAAACAAAAATTCTGGAGAAGCATATGACTAAAGTATACTTTGAAGTTTTAAAGTAAATCATAAATGCCCAGAAGGTGGTAATATGGAGATATGTTGTTTTTTGAAAAGAGTATTAAAAATTTGAAGTTCTGACTAGAAATAATTAAATATTCCTGGTACCCCATTCATTAAGTAGCGTTCGTATCAGGAAACATTTACAACTATTTCCGAGAAATTAAAAAAATGATTATAACTTTTGCCACCAATGGGAAATTACTAACACAAATAAATAAAGGTAATTACAAGATTACCCATTAACCTCACGTAAATAGACAACAGAAATTAATTGAATTCGAATGCAGTGTCTAAAGGATATACCGTGTCTGTGCGGATGCACTGAAAAATCGGTTTACTTTAAACTCCAGGGACTGTAGCCATTAATTCTAGTCTCTTTTTATTTTCAAGGAGGTCTTGCCAGTGCGCCAACGGAATGGACTCCATTAAGCGGATCAAGAAAAAGGTATATCACAAGAGCTTCAGGAAACCTTCTCGCGCTTCATTTTGTTTTTTGTATTCTAGCCGTTCCTCTTTAAGTGATAATCGTGTTTATCTGAACTGGAGATATCAACTGAAGTAATTAATTAGCCCATACACCTTAAAATTATTTCAGTCAAGTGTTTCTAAGAAGCGAGACAGGAATAAATTCGCCTTATCCTATGATTCATTGCAGAAACTTACCAAATCAATGCATCCTGCAGTATATTCAACCGAGTTTTCAGTAATTCCTGAAATTAAGTACACATCTGGAAGATACTTAACAAAAATCTAGATTTAGGAAACCCGTACTTTTAGTTGAAGGAAATAACGTCAAAAACATTTCGGATCGAAGACATCATTCTGAAAAGCTAAATACAAAAGTTTATGAGATTAGAAGTATGATTATCTGAATAACTATGAGCAAAGAATGTTTTTATGAGCAACCAATGAACAGGGTAGTGGAAAACTGTCTTAGGTTGTATTACGATGTGAATTCAGGGTAATAGTGTCAGTTTCAAACAACCCTTCAAGATCGTGAATTATACGGGAACGGTTCTCTCATTCCCTTAATACAGTCCTTACAACTATTTTATTACAATTTTCACAGTGATTTTTTATTATTATGATTATCCGTTAACATATTGCAAAAATAAAACGACTAATGTGAAGCGTATAAAATGATGAGTCATTTCTCGGTTTCTCCTCTTCTTACTGACAGTATTACCAAACCATGAACAGTGTACTCTAATAACTGGATATTGTGAGCCATTTCCTCAATTGCAAGTTAATCAATTTTTTATAATGGTGAATAACACGCCAATGCAATTGAATTTTGTTTTATTTTGGTGTCGTACGCGTTTCGCTCTATTTCAAGAGCATCATCAGCGACATCTGTTCGGTATTTATTCATTTAGTTAGTTACATTTGGTTTAAAACAATATAAAGTTGAGGTGAAATTAAATTTACTTACAAGTTACTTTTTTCTGATGATCAGGGTTAGCTTCTCTGTATAGGTTTTGTAGGATCTTCTGAAGGTATAAAGCACCACACTGCACCGACCAAATTTCACGTTAAGATTATTATTTACTGTCACTATCGTTTTCAAAACATGAGAGAGTAAACACCACGCCATGTTTTTCACAGGTCCATAGAGTGTGTGTTTGTTTATGTTTCAGGTTTCATTGTGGTTATGGGTCCTTGGTTTTTACAGTCTACTTTGTGTTATCTTTGGTGGTAGGTGGGGATTTGAAATGGTTGTATGTTTGTGAATATTTCTTTCTCTTTTAGTATGGTATATAGTGTTTGATTAGTCAAGTTTGTATAATCATTTATGATCTGCTTTCCTTCAACTAGAGCTTTTTGGATGTAATAATTTTCTTGGAATGTTAATGCCTGTGCTTTATACCTTCAGAAGATCCTACAAAACCTACACAGAGAAGATAACCCTGATCATGAGAAAAAAATAAAAAAGTATCATGTAAGTAAATTTAATTTCACCTCAACTTTATATTGTTTTTAAACCAAATGTAACTAACTAAATGAATAAATACCAAACAGATGTCGCTGATGATGCTCTTGAAATAGAGCGAAACGCGTACGACACCAAAATAAAACAAAATTCATTTGCATTGGCGTGTTATTCACCTTTATATATATATGTATATATATATATATATATATATAAATTGAGTGTACTCTAATATTATAAATGCGAAAGTAACTCTGTTAGGTTTTCATGACTAAACGGATAAACCAAACTTGATGAAATTTGGCAAGGAAGTATTATGTAGCATTAGGAAGGACATAGGATAGTTTTCGGGAATAAATAACATATTATGTCATAAAATATTGAAAGACGGATAGCGTATGAACGTATCTGTATTGTTATATCGATCACTCAGGCTTTGTTTCTGTCGCAGTCAGTTTTTGTATGATCTGATGATAAATTCCATATACAGACACAACTTATTATATAGTATACATGTGGATGTACCACATATCCTACAGGGTTCCTTAATTCTTTGGAGTTATCAGCAGTGTAGTCTTAAAAATTAAGATTAAATGTTTGGGTTCCCACGCTACTAAATCGCAACATCGATGCACCGCGACTGTGCAACGGTACGCGCCTACAAAAAACACGGTTGGGGCGCAACGTAATAAAAGCTATGATTATGGATGGAATGGCAAAAGGTGGTATGTTCATTCCTCGAATTCCAACAATTCCAACAGACTTACCATTCCAATTTAAAAAACTTTGTGATGACTACCAATAAAGCCCAGGGACCTACACTGAAAGTAGCAGGGGTAAAGACGTGTTTTTCAAATTAGAAGTTATATGTAACTGGTTTCCAACAGCATTAAAGCTATACGTCTTAGCAAAGGAAAAAAAAAAAAAAAAAAAAAAAAAAAAAAACGTTGTGTAAAAAAAGTTATTGACATAAGCAAGTGCCATAATTTTAAATCACAGATAAAATATGTTGTAGGAAATGTGGTGGTCAGTCTCCCACTGTTAACCACCCTCCTTAGTTTGTTGTTAATTCTGAAAACTGGTTCTCTCCGTGAGACATGTAGTATGGTATGGTAATAGCTTTCCCTTCATATTACTCCGACTGCGTGCTTTTTGGGATACCTTTTAGGTAACTTACAGCTTGGTATATCCATTTCCGGCAGTAAAATTCTAAGTTAACGATTAAGAAGTCGCGGGTAACAGCTAGTATCCTATAGTTGAAATAAAAATTATATATTATAATAGTACTATATATACCTATACTATTACTGTATATACTACAGTATATTAAGTGTAAGATTAGTTTTTCATCACGTTGTATAGCAAAACAGCCCTTCAAGCAAGTTGCATCAACCTTGCACTATAGAGACATTAACAATGATTTGTAAAATATCAGCAGTTAGGTAGTCATAAAAAAGTGTTCATAAAAAGCACTGATTCCACTGTTGTTTAGCAGAGTAGCTAGAGTTACTTTTTTTTTTCTTTTTTTTGTCTAAGCTGGACAATTATTGCTTGTCTTATTGCTCAAGAGGAACAGTCTCACACAAAAAGAGATACATGGAGATATTATTGTAGAAGTATTTAAAACTACTTCATGAAATCCCAGAAAGTGAACAACATATGAAATGGTAATTTCTATTGTTCACCTGTACCACTGAGTAGTATATGCATTTCTGTTTCAGGCAAGCAGAGTATTTTTACAAGTATCTGTACAGATTATGAATTGTCTGGCTTCAAAAAGAGGTTCTACTCGTAACACTGGGCACGTTGCGTAAGGTCTTCCATCGAGCTCTGTCAGGTTTGGGAGGAGACTAGTCGATCACCGAGCCTACCCCTCTAGCAGCGAAAGCTTTCCTGTGTCGACCATTCTGCGGGCTTGATCACCGACTAGCGCCTGTCCGGGCACTCACACCCGTAAGTGCAATTCTCTGTGATTTCAAGCTGGACTACCCGATCTGCAAGTAACGCCGGCGATTTAAGCCACACTTGTACCAAAATATCATAACACCGTTATTCGGTTTAATATAAAAATGCCGACGATGCCCGTGTATGAGTCAACCTGAGGTGAGAAACAGCTGTTGTTCAGCTATCATAGGTAAACAAGCACAGAATAGATGTAATATCCGTATAACACATAGCGATCTGGTGGCCATTGACGTATTGATGCTGATTGTCATGTACGATATGCACTAATCATACGAATTCGTAGCTGGTTTATCAATTGCAGCACCTCAATAAATAAAGCAGAATAATCTCGTAACTAAACAGAAACTGATATCAGTGAACGGCATTTTTAACGTATCATTATCGACCACCTTTATATTCTTAACAACACTTCAAAGTATCATCATCAGCTAGTTCAATCATTAAATGAGTTATAAATCAGGTAAAGCTTGAGCAGCAGTTTTCTTGGGCGATCCTGTGCCAGTTAACTCCAACAACCCTGCGTATGACCTAGTCCCATCGCTCTGGTGGTCTTCATCTAGGTCTCTGGCGATCTCTTAGACTCCACTGTAACGTTGTGTGTATATATATATATATATATATATATATATATTTCATCTTTCGTCCGAGCAACATGGCCGGCCCTCTGTCTTCTCCAAGATGTCTGTGGCCATTGTGACTGATCTGATATCGATTGCTCTCTTCTTGTCTTTTCTAGTTAAACCTAGCATAGCATTAACCATCCCATAGTTCCCTGTGCCGTTTTAAGTTTTTCTTTCGTAAAGTCAGCATATTAAGAATGCGCTGGGCTTAAACTATTTCATTGGAGATATTAGATTTGAGGATAATGAAATGTCTCCCAAAAACTTGCCACCTGAAATGATCAATAAGATACTAAATAATCATGTTCTGTCTGCGTCATTGTCTAACGACTATTTACTAACAAAACTTCATCTCCACACTCCATTGATTGAGTACTACATGCACTGCTGCAATAACTTTTGCCGCAAATTCTATTCGGTACAGATAAGTAAGTGATGGGCTGCAGGGTTCACTGTACTACCTCTACAATGATCTTAGATGCCCTGATGGGATCCTACAGCGTACCATTTTACAAGCATCACCAATAGCGCTTTAAAAGGCGTTTAGTTTAATGTCCAACAAATACAATATGTTTGCACCCTGTCGTATTTCTCCATTAACTAATCTGTAACCACGTTTATCACTCTCTTGCAGGTATTTCTTGCCGTGTCAGTATTTTATAATCACTTTATATTGAAAACAATTGTGATTTAACTAAAATTATTATAACACAATGCTACTTTATGCTAAAAGCAATTCCTAAATGCCGTATGTGTAATAGTATGTCTTTTAATGAATTGTAATGGTCAAAGAAGAAACAGTTTTTCTAATTACCATAATTACAAGAAGAATATGCTTCAAATCTCCCTTAATTGTTTGACATTCAGAAGAAATTGTTATCACAGTACCGGTAGTGAATCTTGATGTATATTTCAATTATTTTTGTATATATAGTATCAAAATAAAATACACTTCTTTTTTTAACTTATAGCCTTATGCATTGGAAACGTCGGGGTCATTAATTTCGGGAAAGCAAGGAAAACCTAAATCTGGTTGGCCAAACGGAAATCCAAACCCGCGTCTTTCCGAATGCGAGGCCAGAGCTTCACTGTTCGGTGAGGGGATTCGTACAACAGAATAATCTCCTCCTTTAAGCCAGTCGTCAGTGTGAATACTAGTAGTGATAATGAACTTCTGATGAACCTTTACAAATCACGGATCAGTTCACAGGAAAATGTGCGGTATACTGGTTCTGGTTACTCAAGAAACGTAGAGATCTTCCTTAACGTTTCAGATTTGTGCTTACTACCAGAGATGAGGATAGAGAAGGTAGAAGTGTCATAGTGGTGTTTATACGTTGATAACAATTCCTTCTGATGCATCGCCTAGGACTAGATATAAAACAAAAAGTATTCCCATCTCCCTCCTCGATTAATTTGAATATCCTTGCTGATTTGGTTATAAAATTACACAGGGGCTCTTTGTTTACAATAAAGATTTATGATGTGAGAACGAAGGCTTTCACGGCGTATCGATGATATGAAGTCTTCTCGGGTTCTCCGCCGTATGGTGTTGAAGAAGGACAAGAACGAGCTTTCGGCAGGGGGCTCTGGTGCTCTGGTGTTCCCTGCATAACATCAGACTTGAAGATAGCGGCAAAGCTAGCCGCCGAAAGCTCGTTCTTGTCTTTCAACACTATACGTCGCAGAACCCGTGAAGACTTCATATCAAGATTTATGATGATTTTAACCTTCTTGGTATAGATACTATCTTACAGTAAGATGTTTACAAGTTTGTGGTGTTGTATTTTCGCAAATGCCTTTTCATAATCACTAAAAATACATTGACACCATTAAAAAATTTATCGCATGATTGAAGAAGTACTTCAATCTTTCCAAAAAAATTCTCAATAGGAATAGTGTTTTGGGATTAATCAAGAATATCTTCGGAAGGTAGTTCAATTAAACGGTTAAACACCCTGTTTATGAAGTATCGAGACGCAAAACTTATAATGTATATTTATTTGCTGACTCTAAGTTGTAATCAACCATCGTAGTTAATATCGTTTTTGTGGTCCTACAACTTTAAGTGTGAAGACTGATAAATCTTTGAAACATACATCATACAGCTTGCTGTCAGTTAACCACTAAATATAGCTCAATTCAGCTAAAAGAAGTTACCGCTACATAAACCACATTAATTTAACTTTAAATTTTTTTCAATCATAATACATGGACATATCAAGAGAATGGAATCATAAAGAATGGCAAAGAAAATACTCAACTTTCAAGAGAACAGGAAGACTCAAGTTCCATGGGTGAAGGAGGTCCATCAGGATCTGAAAAGATGTGGAATCAGCATAGAACACATCCACGACAGGAAATTATTCAGAGGAAAAATTGTGGAGGTAAAGGATCTCGCTGAAGAAAAACCAACCAGGAAAAGGAGGGAATTTTCAGAGGAATAAAAAACAAGAGTGAGCGAGAGAATGAAAGAGTACTGGAGACGGAGGAAGGAAACTCAGAAGAGGAAATGAAGTTGTGTAGTCGTAGTCCATAGATGGCTGAAACGGAAAAAAAAAGCGTGATACAAAACAAGTTCTACTATACGAGGAATGTATTTAAATTACTAAGCTATTTAGACTATAAATCATACTATGCCGCACTCCTTCACTTTGCAACCTTATATGTTTCTCCCATCGCCTCTGCCATTTTTCAAATCTGTCTGCAACGGTGACGTTTTCAGATATTTCCCGAGGGTGAGACAGAGCCTAATGGTAGACAGAATATCCCCAAAAGGGAATGCTCCATGACAAATGTTGCCTCGAAATGGTTGGGTCTGTAACGATTAGTAAAGCGTGACTCTTGAAGTTTTAATGCCAATCAAGAAGTTGCAATTTCACTACTTGTATACTGCTATCTATAAACTTATAAACTAGTATTTTATAACTTTGGCGTGTGCACACCACCCGAACCAAATGAATCGTTTCCTACAGCATGAATAAGGTGTACAACAGAAATATTGTATATCCTAATGTTTGTATATGTTTTTCACTCGTTGCACAGCTGATTTGGGTCAAGTCTACGCTGTTGAAGAATTTTAGGAAGCAGTAAAAGAATTTATGTTTGCTGTAAAATATTTGCGCTTTATTTACTAAAACTTTTATTGTTACAATTATGCAGTAAAAGGCAATAGTTGTTATTAAAATGCGTACAGCTACTTCACAAGTTAATTTTCTAATATTTCTGCATACCGTACAAGAAACGGTTTTAAAATAAAGATCATTCGCTAACAATCGTTTGTAATGAACTCCTTATTACCATAGCGCTTCGCACTAATTGTGTGGGTCATCATCAGTACATACTATACGATAGGGATTAGATGTTGACTGGGAACAGCATTTGCCATTGTATAACCATTAACGCTGATTTTATGTTTCAGTTCGTCGTAATTCTAACTCGCGTATTTAGTTCGATTTCACTAATGCAATATTTGTATACTGTAATCTATAAATTTATAAACTAGTATTTTATAACGGTACATGGCTGATTTGGATATGAGCTTCGCTGTTTTTCTTAATTTCTCATAGTAAACACGCCAAATAAATAAATAATGAATTATTTTTAGGGCTATACGTATCGTCGACGTCGAGGTAATTGGAATCTGGACGAGATGGGACTAGGTTCGGAAAGGAATCCACCGAGCATGGTGGTGTAACGGTTAGCGTTCTGGCCTCGCATTCAGGAGGACGCAGGTTGGAATCCCCGTCCGGGCATCCAGATTTGGGTTTTCCATGATTTCCCAAATCACTCCAGGCAAATGCCGGGATGCTTCCTTCAAAAGGCCATGGCCGAATTCCTTCCCATTCCTTGCCCCCATCCCTTCCCGTCTCTAAAGACCTCGCTGTTAAGAGACGTTAAGCAGTTTAAAAAAAAAAAAAAAAAAAAAAAAGGGAATCCGGTCTTACCCAGCTAAAGGAACTGTGCCCGGAGTCATTTCATAAAATGATGGAAAAACGAAATCAGGATTACTGGATGAGGCATCCTTCCAAAAGATAGGCCCAAGCGTTAACAGCACGTTCAGTTAGACAGTGGACTCATGTTCAGTAACATAATCTAAGAATTAGAGAACCGCGCATTACCGGCAGGGCCGGCGTTAGGGAGGAGAAAGCGGGGCAAAAGTACCCCCTCCGGCCAGGGTGTCTAGCTAAATAGAAATCAAACAAAAAAACTTTTCTAAAAAGAAGGTGTTAGAATTTTCTGACTTTATCATAAAATCAAAGTGTAAAGCAAAAAAAAATTAGGTGAGGGGCCCGAGAACACTTACCTGGGGCCCGAGAATCCTAGCGTCGGTCCTGATTACTGGTCATTTTAAGACTGTGGGCAGGCGCGAGGTCTTTTTGAAATAACAATACTGCCTGAAACGATGTCACCAGTTGAGGAGTCGAAACCACGTCCTACCGAATATGAATCCCGAACGTTACCTCTCATCCTCCAGACTCGTACGTATTGGATCTGCACATGAAGGATACCGGTTTCTGTATTACTGGTGCCGTGTGCCAATATCTCCCTGAAAGTGGCTGAATACGTTCGGAGCCATAAAAGTGGTGGGTGGATCCCGCGAGGCGGCACGGAGAAACATAAAACGCAGGAACGTAGACACTTACGTGTTCAGGAGAGTCCGCGACTGCGAAAAACAGATTGTTATTCATTGCGCCTCGAAGGAATTCTGGAAGCAGAGCTCAGCCCTGCCTCTTGTTTTCAGGAGAGGTCTCCCGCTGAGCTGCCGGACAGTGTGGGTCGCCTGTCTGACGTGAGGACAAAAGAGGACACCCGGCCCGCCCGCAAACAAGGGATCCCACGGATGGCTTTCTTAATGCTCCCGACAGGGGCGGACGAGTATATAGCGCAAAAGAATGAAGATGCGTGGGATGCAGCTCAGAGTTACCTTCAAAACGTGTAACAGCCCTTATAGTGAATTGTAAAATTAGTTATATAAACAATACTAAAATAACATGGTGAGATGGTTTTCCGAAAAATATTAAATAAGTGATTCAACAAATTAGGTTGGCTATCCTCTGAGAAACATCGCATGCAAATACTATCGCTGAGATTAGCAAATGAATGTAGATATTCGTTGTTACTGAAAAATAATAACTCGAGTCTGAGTACTGAAGATTTCTTTTTAAATGAAAAAAAGTGGAATTGTAAATAATTAAGTGAAGTTAATAATTTTTTTTAAATTGAAAAATGTGAGAGTTGGTTAACATGATGCAGATAAGTTATGAACAGCAACGTAAGTCATTTTGGTGGTGTGTCCAAATGCATTACGGGCTACAGGAAATAAAAAGTATCACCTTGGAAACGCTGCGAGAGGTCTGATGCATCAGTGGTATAATAGTAAAGAATTCCGCCTTGAATATCTACAGGCACCTCTAAACGTTTTTTTTAATTTAATAAAATCTTAATTGCGACGGAGCACACAAGCTCCGGTGACAATATCCCTACACTCCCACCTTCTGATGTCATGAGTTTTCACCACCTACCTACCTGTGCGCTTTACCTATTCCAAATTTAAACATAAAAAAAAAAATACCAGTCCATTTCGCCCGAATTCTAGTGGCGTCTTATGATTATGGTCATCATCATCATTATCGTTGGGGACCATCTCCAGTTTCCCGGGTGTGGTTTACGAGCCTTGGTTGTTATAGACGATTGTTTTCCACCTTTTCCTGTCCAGAAAAGTTTCTCTGTCTGTGATGTACTCCCAATTCCAGCCTCTTCTCTCTACGTCCTCCTTCAGTTGGTCTGTCCATCTTCTTCGTGGTCTTCCCACTGGTCTATTGCCCACAATCCTATTTTCCATATAAGTTTTGGGCAGTCTTTTACTTGTCATTCTCTTCATATGCCCAAACCACCGAAGTCTTGATGACCTAAGTCTCTCTTCCATGGATTCCCTTAGCTCTAGGTTTGATCTAATTTCATCATTCTTTATGTGGTCAAGTCTAGTTTTCTGGAGGGCCGTTCTAAGAAACTTCATTTCACATGCTTGGATCTTGCTAAGGTCCCTTGATGTTGGTGTGCATGTTTCCAAGGCATATCTGAAAATAGGAATGAGGTATGATTTGTACAAGACAATTTTCGTTCTTCTGGGAACCTTCATGTCCCATAGTAAGCCTCGCACGGTACTGTAGATGTTGGCTCCTTTGGTTACTCTAATCGTTATTTCTAACTCACTTCTACCATTATTGGCAATTATGCTCCCCAGGTAGCTGAATTGGTCAACAACTTCAACTTCGTGGTCTTGTAATTTTATATGACATTCTGTATTCTTTCGGCTTATTTTTAGTGCTACAAGTTTTTTTTTTTTTTTTTTTCAATTTCATTCAATATTCTTCAAACTTATGATTCCACATCTTCAGTTTATTTTGTATTCCTTCTTCTGTTTCATCCCATACTGCTACATCGTCTGCAAACACCAATTCCATGACAACTCTTACTCGTTCTACTAATATCCATACATACATAATCGCGATTATTCTATAAGCTTTGACAATCCAAACGTGCTCCTCACCCACTATGGTACTGATATCTTCACGGGAGATATTACAGACTTAATCTCATTTTAATTAGTATCAACGACGCCAAAAAAAATTATCATGCAACGAGAAAGTATTAAATCAAAATTCGCCTCGCATCAACATTAGGATTAAACTCTTCTGTGGAATTATAGAAAAACACACACACACATATATATAGTTCCTGGAAAAATAAGATGTCACTCGTACCCTCTAGGTAAACAGACGCAGACCAATTCACCGGTGGCTTCACCGACAAATCCGTTTGGATTTTCAATCATAAAAACACTTGGTGATCCAAATGGATCCATAGGACGATAATAATAGTACTATTGACATGTGTCTTTTAGTGCCGGGAGTTGCGTGTTCATTGTTCGACTGCCTATAGTGACAAAGATTGTGTATTCCCCGAATCTTGGGAGAACTTCAGTGTTCCATATCTCTGAATATGTACGTTGTGTTTTGTAAGAGTATTTTTGTTTTTGAATTGCAGAGTACTTATCTAGATGTAGTTAATGAGGTGGTGTTAGGGACCATCCCATGTGATTGTGGGATATCATCTAAAAACCGTAATCAGGACAACCGGTACGACAATCTCGAGATTTGAACGAGGGCTCGGTGCAACTCTCTGATCCAGAGGGATGGCGCTTTAAAGGTTGCAACCAAACTGGCGGGTGTTGTATATGACGTCTGAATATGTCTGCAATCTATAGCAGCTCTAATTCACGGTGTATCAATAACGAAAATACTGTGTGATAAGTGAAACCTATTTTCGCCTTTAAAAATAAAATTGCGATCTAGCTGATGCTTCCTGGAGTTTGTTTTATGACAATAAAGCCTAATTTTGATTGCAGCACAGAATTCATGTCTATAAATTAAGTATTCTCAGAACATACAAATAGGCTTGATATAAAGTTCGTGTAAACAACGCGAATCATAAAAAAAAAAAAAAAAAAAAAAAAAAAAAAAAAAAAAACCACCCTCAGAAAATGCTGGAATGGGCATCTTAAATCATTAGATCTTCTATTCTATGCAAGATGGAAAGGATGAAATGGCAACAAGGGAAGATTCCAGTAAATGTTCGTTCAGTTTATGCCTGCGATACGAATGTTCTATTAGTTACGTAGTACCAATCTCGTCAACGATGGCAGCATTGGAGAGTACATTCAGTAAAATCTTCTTCATATAAAGCATTCCTTTCGATGTGGAGCTGACTGCGTGTTACCAAGAGGGTGCTTACACGCTACCGTTTCGTATGGACGAGAAGCTCATTCAAAGCAGCTCACCTCAAATACCCGGGCCGTAGGGCTTCACATTCTGAAGCCGACTGAAGGCATTGCTGTAATTTCATACTAGCCACTCTCACCGCGAAGCAATATAGCAGCTCAGTCAGTCAAATCAGCCGTCCGTTAACGATTCTTCAAATTACACTGGAATAGATCAAATATTAAAAACTTCTGTCTCGTTATTGGTACGATTCTCCCCCTTTTTGATTACCGAGTAGCTATTTTGATTTTGGAATGACCTCACATAGGGATAATGCGGTTTTAAACCTCGTCGGCCATACAGATTTGGGTTTTCCGTGGTTTCCCGAAATAACTCAAGGCGAATAGTTCCTTCAAAAAGACCAAAGCCGATTTTTTCCCGTTCCTTGCCCCTCCGTCCTTTCCCGCCTTTAATGCCCCAACGTCAACGAGCCGTAAAGCCCTAAGCAAAAAATAATAATTTTTGAAAGATTTCTGTTATGATCGCTATAGCCTCAATTTCAAGACATTTCATTCTATACACCTGTTTCCACAGTCAAGCTCCATGAACTTTAAACCGCGACTGTACCTTCAAACGTCGTGCTCTGATTATAGTTTGGGAGCGATTTTAATAATCTACGGAAATAATGGGACGGTATCCAGAACCGCGTCACAAACGACACTCTTGCACAAATAAAATCTTGATTTGTCATACGGAACATATATTATATGGTTCACAGACTTCAGTCTCTCCCACTCAGCAGTGATGGCTTCGCGACAAGCCGGTTGGTAAACAGAGTTGTTGGAAGCACGAACATAGTGGAACTGGAAACTGCGTAACAACGGGAAAACGCTAGGAAGGAGAAGTCTTGTTCCCGGCGTTTGTTTTGGCCCTTGTAGATACATCGACTTGTAAAACAATATTCGACAGCCCCGTTGGCTGCGGCAACGTGATTGTGTCCGGCGCTGACACTGGGTTACCTGGTTTGGATCGCGGTGGCGGAAGAATTTACCATCTACATCAGATCTTGACCGGCAGGGTAGGAGAGGTGGCGATGCACAATTCGCAGTCACCTTGTTGTGTACCAAAGTCCTGGGTTAAATCTGAAACCTCTCTGTAGTGTGTAAGGAGCGAGGGCATACCACACGGCCGATATAATTCACTAGTTGGATGGGGACGTTTAGCCTGGCAGTCATTGGTAACTTTCGGAAGATTAGATCTAAATGAGCAGGCACCTTGTTTCATCCTCTCCCTTCCTACATCTCTTATCCACTATACTAACAACACTCTAAACTAAACAAACACACTATCACACTAACACAGCAACACTGTCATATTGGCGAAGGCAACAGGAAATCTCCCCTGTTCATCTTCTCAGATGTTCCCATGGAGGGGTGAATATACCCCATCCATTCCTTGTTATCTTCCACTAACCTCTTTATCTCAATATACCCCTTACAATTACATCTTGAATTACCTGATTCATATCAGGGGCATAGGCGGTGCAGTGCACCGGGGCCCCTACGCTCAGGGGGCCCCCAAGGGTACCTCAAGAGGAGGGCCCCAAGCGCACCTCTGGGGGAGCATTAAGGGCAGTTCAGAGGCCCCACGGGCCTTGATTTTTTAAAATTTTATTTAGCTCTACCGTCGTCTAGGGGGCTCCCTGAGACACGGGAGCCCCTCACTAAGGGCCCTCACTGCTCAGGGGTATCCCCAACCATTTCTCAGGTGGCCCCCAAGTACGACTCAGGGACCCCCAGCCTCCGCTCAGGGGGCCCCTACCAGCAACACAAAACAAAAAAAGGTCGCCCATCTGGCCTGAGGGCCTAAAATAAATTTTTTGCACCGGGGCCCTTGTTGACCTAGCTACGTCACTGCTTCATACATTCTAATCTTTGTATACCTCTACAGTTCCTTTCTTCGACTGTTTCCTCCACTAACAAATTAACCAATCCCGCATGTCTTAAAATGTAACCTTTTCATAATAAGAAGAAGTGTTCATAAAGTGATGTTTATTGTTCCCCTCAATTACAGTTAAGACTGAAGCTAGATAAATTGTAATATATATTGATACAGCTGATAGTTTGGTGTTAACTGGGTATACGAAACCATAATGCAATGCAAAGGATAGCCAGTCGGAGTAATCAGAAATTGGTAGGGCAGGACGTCAATCATATCTTATCATTAAGTTTATTGTTGGTAGTCACTGAATAGTAAGTTTTCAAAGTCTTTCGAAACTTAATAGCTGGTTTTGCTGACAAGACACAGGGGTTGAGGCCACTGAACGCTTTAATGTCAAACAAAAAATATTACATCGTGTATTGTTTCTTTCAGTAACGTGGATATCAGATGAAATGTCAATGCCCATTGTAAGGGGACGCATATATTTTACGTTCCGTAGCTCTAAGTAGGAATATTTTGTTAAGGATATATATTGGTTTTCTGCAGAGAATTTCCATCAGCGGTACGGATAGTCAGCCACCCTCCCAAGTGAGGAGCAGTGTGGCTCTGGACCTTAATTAAGAATATTAAAAAATCGCTCATATAGAGAAGCTACTTGTTTATTAATTTGAAGAAAGGTACTAAAACTACAGAACAGGTTTCTTAGTCGTTCTACCGTCGAACATGCGTTAGTCAATTAAGAGCTCGGTAGAAAATTAGGGACTATCATAGAAATAAAGAAAGAAGTACAATAGGAAATACTTCTTTTCTATCAAGTATCCTTGCCACAAGCGAACTAACAAGACTTACATGGCAGCCGTTGAACAGGACTCATAAATGGATGAGAGCCTGGATCAAAAGTTACTTTACACAATGTTGTTGACAGTTATCGGCAGCTGAAAGTAAACAAGCTGGCCCATATCACTCGTTTTAGGATCAATGATCGTCGTGATCAGATACATCCAAATCGATAAACAGCCTAAAATTTAAAGATATCATTCTTACGGTAGAGCCTGTATTAAATGAGGGATCGAGATTTGTTATGTATTTTTCTCTAATTGAGCATTATGCATATATAACCAAGCTTCCTCGCTCTACCTTTACTGATCATGGACTTAATTAAAATTTTACCCTGCATATTTAACCTTAACATTCACAGGGGATATGAAAATATTATTATTAAAGCTTCCAGGAAAGAGTGTGAAACTATCGTTGTTCTTTTATCGAAGAAATTGCCATAAGTTGACATTTATTAAATTATTAGACACTCTTAAGACTTACAGACGGAGATGAATTTACAACTAAGATAAATACAATAAATATCGAAATTAAATAAAGCAATGCATCGTCTTACAGTGACCCGACAAATAAAAATATCTAACAAAACACAAAACATAGATAGAATATAAATATATTGAAAGGTTACAACTGATGATAAAAATTCCTCGAAGTAATCGACACAGAACAATATTTTTCAAAATGATGCTATATTAAGCAAATTACACTAGCCTGAATTTTCTGGGTGCCAGGATGCTTCCAAATACACACTCACAAAGTATGGTGATTGAAAGTATATGAAAATTATTTTGTCTTTCAACATTAATAATGCTCTCGGCTTTTTAAAAAATTGTAGCTCAGTTATTTAGCCGTAAGAGAGTCTCTTAAGCGCACAGTTTTTCCTGCAATAGAGATGGCGATAATGTTGTAGCATTTTCTTACACTAACACTCTAGTTCACAGTCACTCGAGCCCATCAACAGACAGTAAGATCATATAAATCGATCTTTCTTACGTATGATCGCCGCTCTAAGAGTGCGGAGTACGTAAGAATACGTACGCCTTCACTCTTTGAAGACAGTACACCTAAGATCTCTTATTCCTCCACTCCAAGAAGGTCGCACACATAAGATCCATACTGTGACTGCTTCGTCCAGCTCGAGCGTCGTTTCCCCCCCCCCCCTCAATTTTCGTCGGCGCACGCCTCTCTCCGTCGTATTGGCGACATGTGAACAAAATTACAGAAATTTTAGATCATGCCTATAATTTTACACCCTCGATTGGTTCGTTAAAAGTTTCCCTTTCTCAAATGGTAATGTTATTTTTCCTGAGTGTTCGGAATGAAACGCTAACAGTTCGCGAAACTTCGGCGATTTCCGTATGAAAAATTTCCAGCGCGGGTCGGAAGTCAATTATCCCATGCTGTCCTGTCGTTCTCACGGCCCTGGGGAATAGCCCAGCACTCACCCATTGATCACGAGGGACTACCAAGCTTTGTCTAGCGACAGCTTACGGTAGGATCCCGTTGTGGACCCTTGACCATCGCATCGCACGTCTGACTTAAAGCTTCGTGCAGGCAAATATTATTTATATTATACCTATTACTATGATTTTAAATGATTACAATTGTACTGAGTGACCCACATTGATCATTCTGCTACATACCCAAGCACCTGGTGACATGTTAGGAATAATTGATCCATGCCCACATCTTACGTAGACGAGACGTAAAGCCTGAAAAGGAAACTGATCCAGGAAGTCTGCAGTATAGCCTGCAGAGCAGACCGCAGCTGCACAAACAGCAGCTTAATATTGGACGTGGAAGCGGCACTGAGCAACGGTATCTGAACTCCAAGCACGCGCTCACCATATTGCGTAGCTATGGGCCATTCAGCGGCGCACGCAGCCCTGAATGCTGCTGAATCTCTATGGATAAGCTCAGGAGACGTCTAGAGAGGAATAACTATCTGTCAGTGGTGTTCTGTGAGAGGTGGGGCATCTTACATAAACGGCGTCTGGCCAGTATATGTTGCTTCTGTCATCCACCATTGCATATTGCAATACATCTTATAACCCGAGACGATTGCCCCGTGCGGTAACTTCAGGGGGGGGGGGGGAATTTATGTCGCGAAGATTTTTTTTTCACAGTTTTTGCGATGGCTCGGTAAATTCTTAGTTGCGCCACTGCACACTACGATCTTAAGAATTAGATGTAGTCCCATTTCGTGCCTTCCGGAAACTTTGCATCCTTAAGATGATTTCACCTACATCTCGCTTGCATTCTCATATTTTTCACAAACATAAACTGGCAAGTGATACACCTAGCAAGAAAACAGGAGTATTTATGATTTTTTCGCAATCTTCCGAGTTGCCATGTGAAGCAAATTTAATAATCCGCGGAAAATTAATAACTTATTACCACAAGGATCAGTTTTTTCACCTTTAATTTTCACCCTGCAGATTTCTGACATGAGAAAAAAAATGTAATCCAGACGGATCGTATCCGCCGATGACTGGGTTGTAGCATCCTATCATGTATCTTTATTTATACAAAATTATAATGTGGTTTTGGCGACATATTTCTGCAAACGCATATTATGGCCTAGTGTAGTCAGATTTCTTCTTTCCATTTGAAAATAACCTGGTTGGTAGAAAGTTAAACAACCTTTGTAAATAATGTTCTTGCCTAAAATAGCAACTCTAGATATCCAGGTCACACTTGACAGAACATTATCGTTGAAGTAACATGTAAAAACGGGTTCTACGATAAACACTAGAAACAAGTTCTGTAAAATCTCTGTGGCACCACGTCAGCGTCATCTGTCTCAGTCATATGCTTAAAGTATCTCTAACTGAAATCAGGAGAGTGGTATGGTGGCTCAGTAGTCGAGGCGTCGAAAGGTTCCCAGTTCGAATCCCTGTCTCAGCGGGGATTTTCAAAGGCCCTTCACTCAACCTTTACCTCATAGCTGGCTGTGTAATGTGAATTGCACTATGACGCTTCCTTTAAACTTTAGGTACCCTATACCCGGTAGGATTACTGGGTAGGTTAGGGGGTTACGATAAGGGCGAAATGTGCAAGCAATTAAAACCCTGTCACCAGGGCACTACAACCACACGAGCCTAGGCTACTAAAATCACTGACAGCCAATTAAATAACACAATTCACGTTATAAGCAGGAACACTCCTCCATACTTTGAGCCACATTGTTTCCCCACATCTCTGAATTAAAAAGACACTTGTTAGAAAGTATAAAAACAAACACAGAGAATCATTAAATTCCATTAAATCACAACATTGTTGACATAAATATTAACGGGCTAGATTGCAGCAACTCGCGATACAAGAACTTATCTTAACATATTCGGTAGCTAAATGAGACATATGCCACAGGGGGGAAAAAACACCCTTACAAAATCAATATATACCCTGTATCGATCTGCCCTGAAAATTGTGGGACCGCCTTGAATAGAATAAGAGCGTGATAAGTACAAGGAGTATAAGTCACAATTTTCACAATTTCTTGCTACCAAGTTCTTTTTACTATAAATTCATGTCTGTCATCTGAGTACAAATCAGTGCTGAGTATTTCTTCCTAACAATTCAACACTGAGCCTATTAGTATAAATCAATTCGCATTTTATACGGTCTGTAAAAGGAGTACAATTCAAGTTATACAATAATAATGACTTACACTCCTTGTACTTATCGCGCTATTTAAGTTGACGTGCCGACTCGCTCTGTCGAAATATAAAAATACTTTCTGGTTAATGGCACTGCGTTCCTACAGGCAACAAGTCTGTCACGTCATTAAAAATTGCAACCTGATGGGATACGAAGCAAACACAAAACATTTTATAAAGGCAGCCGAAGAGTTAAGTGATTATATTCGAATTTTTTTCTTATAATTAAAATGTTTGTTGCTAGGATATAATATTAAAGTAATACCTAATAATTTTTGTGTATTTATGCCTGAGATATACAGAGTCTCATTTCAAGTATACCATTTGTGTATAGAACCACCTGGAGCTTCTTATATGAATGAAATGTATGCTAACATATTCTTGTGAAAATAAAATACTTATACACTATTTAATCAGTAAATATTATTCAATATGTGACAGCAGTGTAGATGACGTGAAAAAACAACGAAGAATGTCTCTCAGGTTACCTAGTTTCTAATATGAAATCCTTTCAATTCATCGATAGTAAGATTAGTTCTGCCAATTTCGAAGACTTCCAGACTTCTTGCATCCTGCCATTACCTCAGATTCCTGTATTAGTTTAATTGTGACGCTGATAATTTCCTATGGTAAATGCCCTTGATCAAGCCATCTCAATCGAAACGACGGCTTTCCGTAGTGAGAACCAGAGTGTGTAACAACAGAATTCTTCCAGAGATAGATCGGATGAGTACGAAAACTGCAGAACAGTCTTGGTGAAAGAATTCTCTTATCTGTCTTGTGTGGGCTGTCACATATACCGAGCCCAGCGCTGTTCTCTTCAGGAATCCTAGCTTTTCCTTTACATTGCTTCACAAAGACATTTTCTCAATTCTACGAAATATTTCTTATTACTGGTCCTCCATTGTGGAGAATATTACAGTCAAGAAAAGAGTTCGCGACATACTTCACGCTTTGCCAAGGAACTACTGATGGTGTTTTTCACAGCCTTAGAGCTTAGTATCTAACTTAAAATCTGTGGAATGTCTTGAGACTACTTGGCCGGGCACCGGGGCAAGAAATGATAACATGTTCTTAACCTCAGAACATATGTACCAAAGATACCTAAAGCAATTCCGGGGCTGCATATTACATAAAAGATACCAAAGGTTCTTAATACAATTCAAAGGTTGCATTACATCAAAAATTAACCTACAATAAACATAAACATAAATTTAAAAAAAAAACATTATGCCATTTTGTTCAGTACTACTGTGCATAGTTTATGATATAACAAGATTAGTTTTATAAAAAAATCATCAAGTTAAACTATGGTTTTTCATGACAATGGACTTTTAATATGAAACTTTAGATTTGATAAATATTAATCCTTTACTTTTTTTCTCTTAGTATTGTTTATACAGATATGTTTACAGTTTTAAATTCTGATAACAATTTACAGGTAAAACATCTAAGTCCGATTGTCGAAAATTTTCGCTTCATAACTACGTATTTGACGATGAAAACAATGCAAAACAGGTTTACAAGAAATTTACGAGGTTTGTGGAAAGTTTTTTGGAACCACACCACTAATTTTTTTCCCCCACGTTCTGTGTCTTAGAAAGGTGAAACCCGAACGGATATTTTGCAAATAATTCTTGACTAGGGTGCTTATCAACATATCCTCAGTCCCCACTAATATTACTGTTTGATAATTCAAACATCTACCAAACGCGTACAGCTAGATACACTCGGGTGAAGCTGGTGGCAAATACTAGCGATAAATAAATTTGCAGTAAGTAGTGACAAACATTCGTGTAATCTTTCATGTTTTATCCAATAAGTTTGCCGTTCATTGAATAGGACGAGAACTTTTCAGTCCACTCCTGTATATTCTTATTATCAGCTTCGAATAAATTTCTGACACTTTTCTGGGACGCTTACAACAGTTTTCCGTGGTCGTCTACTATAAATTTGAATCTGAAAATGTCTGTTGTAATATTTGATCTATCTTCGTGATACTCCGTTATGAGATGGATGGTGATTTTGTTGAGAGACGTAGACTGCCGTGAAAATCCTCAGAGGATGGTGATCATTCCGTGGGCTTGGTACGGAGCTGGGAGGAGGGACCATTGAGTTTAGATTTCTTGACGCAGGGAGAGTGGAGTTTGAAACGTTTACGGGAAGCTTTATCTAGGAAACTTTCTGGCGCATTGGGGAGGGAGAGGATGGCCTAGTCTTCAGGGCTTCTGGATCGTTTTGGGAAGGATGTTGCGACGTCATGGCGAGGTGTATCGTGCGGTTTGTGTCGCTTGTGTTGCCTGGGCTGAGGTTGTCACCGTTAGGTACTACAATCCCAGTGGCACTTCATACCCAGAACAGCCAGTGGGATCGCCGTCGATGACGGGTCCCTGGAGTGCAGATGTCTCTATCAAGCATTCGGATGAAATGAAGATTTGTGAGATGGTGAGAGATTAAGAGTGGCGATCTCGATGCGAAGTCTCGACGTGCCAAAACAAAAGTTTCAATCGCAAGAACGGCAGGAGAAAGTTTGGTCGTTACAGAAAGATCGAAGAAAATTGATAGTAGTATGTGAAGAAAAAGAAAAACTGATGTGGCAAGAAGCTAGAATCTGTAGAGTTACGGTTGTGCAGAACGACGAAAAGATGTGACGTAGAAAAATTTCAGATTTTCCAGCGCTTTTTAAGAGAAAGCCTTTGTTGGCTGAAATAGTTGAATCAACAAAATAGTAAAATAGATTTGTAGTATGCTTAAAATCTTAACATTAAACAGTTGGCGCTATTTCTCAATCAGTATATCAATTAGCGTAATCTTGATACATTTTTAATCAGTAGACACTTTAGTTGTTATCTAGACTGCTGTGTATTCTAGATCGTAAACACTTTGACTGCGAAACGCAACATTTGTTTCACTGACCGCGATTCACGTAAAAAGTAATGATCGGATATTGATGGAGCTTTTTACAATTTATAGTCAATGATCCCCAGAGTAAAATTTTGTATGTTTCATCTTGGTGTGACATCGTAAAGCTGAGAAATTAAGATAAATGCGGTCAAAAACTAATACCCATAAGGACAGGTTGATTCTGGTATTCGAAATATTTACAGGGATACGTACTATACCAAGGGCATCGCATTATTCGAAATTGAAATGAAATTACTAGGAATTGTAATCGATATTCACCTTCGACACACTCCGTGGTTCGGATTCCGCGTTGGCCTGAAGTTTTCCGCTACTTAACAGGATTACCGAGACTTTCAAATATTATAACCCCGCAGCGTTTTCAAACCCGCAAGACATTTGCGGAATCCAGCAAGGGTTTCAAAAGTATTTCAAATTAAATAATAAATGTCTGTTTAGTGGGTTAATAGTCAACTTTAATGTTAAATAATAAAAATCAATAATTAAATATATTTTAGTTTGGAATATGTAGACGCTGTCATGCTGTCATCGACACGGGAAGAAGAAGTTAGGAAAATGACATTAATTTAAAAATATCCAGCTTCTCTTAAGTATATATATATATAATTAAATTGCGATAGAGCGCACGCTCTGGTAGCAATTTCCCTACACACCCATCTTCCCCCTTTCCTGCACCCACCTACATTTGCCCTCCGCAAAATGTTAGCTTTAAATTCTTTCAACGTTTTGGTAAATTATTCAGCATTTCTCTTGGTAACTTATTCCAATCCCTGACACCCCTACCAAAAAAAGAGAATTTTCCTACACCCTTGTGCGTGAAATCGAGTGCCAGCTTGTGGTTATGGTCTTCTTTTCCCTTCCGTGCATTACTTTTAATTCTTGCGCCAATATCTTTCGATGTCTCATCACTAATATATGCCTTGTACACTCCCACGACCCCCTTCATCCTTCTCTTGTCTTCCAATGAAACCCATTCCAGCTCTTTTATCATATCTGTTACTGATTGCATTGTGCGGTCATTTCCAGAAACAAATCTACGAGCCCTTTTTTTGCACCCTCTCCAACTCCTGTATTTTATACTCAGAATGTGGGTCCGATACTACACTACCAAATTCAAGCAATGGTCTGACCAAAGTTTTGTAACCCAATTCCTTTACTTCTCTCGTACATCCCCTCATCACTCTTTCCAACAAGTGCAGAATTTTGAAACATTTTCCTACTACCTGACCAATGTGTCCTGCCCAGTTAAGCTTGTTATGAAATGTAATGCCAAGATATTTACATTTCAAGTCTTCAACAATCAATTCTTTCCCCACCTTATACTCGTAATCAACCTTTAGTTTTTAATTTGTGTTTCTATTAAGCTGACTCTTCTTTGCGTTTGTCTTCATCCTACGTTTACAAACTCAACTATATATCCTATCCAGATCACCCAAGGGCTGTTTACAGCCTTCTACAGTTTTGATCATTTTATGCAGCATTATATCATCTTCAAAGAATCTAATTTCTGATAGTAAACAATCAACACAATTATTCATTAGAATAATGAATAGCAGTGTTCCCAATACGCTACCCTACGGCACTCTCATTTTTACCTCCACTTCTTTGATACTGTATTTCCTCCTCTAACTTTCTGTTTTCTGCCTTTTAAAAATTCTTCTACCCAGCAAATAACTTTCTCATCCACTCCAATAGTTTTTACCTTAATTACTACCATTTTTTGGCTCACTATGTCAAAAGCCTTTTAAAGATCTAGAGCTACACTATCAATTTGGCCTCCCTTGTCCATTTCATCAGAAATATCTTGCATATATCACACTAACTGAGATTCGCATGAATATCCTTGCCTAAAGCCACGTTGCCTACTTGAAAACCACTTACGCTCCTCACATATATTTCTGATGTGATTGCATGTGAAAGTCTCCATTAATTTTCCTACCACTGATGTCAAACTGATCGGCCTCACCCCTCTTTTATGTACTGGCAGTACTATCGCACTTTCCCAATCCTGCGGTTCTGTAACTATAAACTAATCTCTTACGCATTAGAATGACTTTGTGCTTTTTTGTTTTTAATTATTATTATATAAGTTAAGAAAATAATAAAATATGGCAAGTATTCAGTATTTAGTCACATTTAATATCCTATAGTAAATCGCATCAGTTTGCAAATTAATCTTTTACTAAGTAGTCAAACAATCACAATCACAATAGTTTGTATTTGTATGTAACATACGTAATAATAGTAAATGACACTGCGTCCTTGTTTTTATCACTTCTGCTTTTAGAAGAACGATCTTAAGAAATAAATAATGTTGATTATTACATGTCCCAATTTACATCTTAAGGAACAGTTTATATTGCAAGGGGCTTAGAAGGGTGTTCACGCTCTACACGGCGTGCAACATCACAAATATAACTGAACATGCAATTGTTTTAGAACTCCCATACAATCTGACATTATACTATTTTAACACAAGTAATTACGGATATTGTATTGATGCACAGTACATTTCATCCTTATGATTGTTTTACATTACCATATAATTTTAAGAAATTAATATATTCATAATTAAAAAATCTTACGATTTATATACACTGTTGTTAGAATCATGCGAGTGTAATTACTTGGACCGCTATACTGGAAGGGTATCGCCATGCGGAGCAATGCAATTGGTCGAGCCCGAGTCGGGGCAAGAAGCGATGGCAGCGCCATGTCGTAGCGCACACTGACACAAGTTTTTGTGTCATTTATCGAAATACTGATGCGCGTAAATTTGTGTGGTATACGCCGGACTGTCAAATGATGCGGGATGCAGTGAGACTGCAATCCTTAGTTCAATGGAGAAGAATTAAGCAGCCCCCACCAGCAGAGGCGTGGATAAAGCCTTCTCATAGAAAAGGGCTGATACAAAAGTCTTCTTCAACGTTCCCATATGGCGTTAGATGGCGCTATTTTTATTATGACTTAAAATCGTCAACATCAGTTCTTTAAATCATTTCTGAGAGTTAGGGCGTCCATTAATTACGTGAATGAAATAGGGGGAGGAGGTCCGGCGAAATCTCACCAAATCACACAAAATCTCACCAAGATTGTTGGGGGGGGGGGGGGGCGACGGAAACCTCACGTGAGCTTTCGAAATGCTTCAAGCAATGCAGAGCTTTTTTAAAAAAATAATAAAAATAATAAAAAATAAAAGATCTCTCTCCAAATCTTACCAAATCTCACCACAAGGGTGGGAGGGGGGGGGGGGAATGTCCAGAATACCGGAAAAACACCTCACGTAATTAATGAACGCGCCATTGGATTTGCAACATTCCTGACTAATCGTTTATTGCATATAAGGAGGTCAAATCGTCCTAGGGAGTAGCTTTGGTAGAAGACCGGACTTCATCTCGCAATAATAATAAAAAATAACAAGTGAACCAAGGTGAGGATAACAGGTAATGAACAATAAACTGGGCAAAGTGAGACCTCGTGCATTTCTCTAATGACCTATACAGTATATCTCGAATGTGATAGATCAGATGTAAGAGAAATTATTGGCCGAGACATTTTCAGGTTTGGCAGTGAACTCCTCTACATGGCCGCGGTGCTGCTTAATGCTACCGTTGAGCTATATTGTATGTACTTTAAAATACAATGCGCTCCGAACTGAGAGTGTTTTAAATAAAATTGTATCAGTAACTAACTTCAAAATAAAACTGTTTATCTTCCTCACAACTTAAAAGTATATTAGAATCAACTGTCTTCAGAATTTCTCATTTAGATCTAGGATATGGTAGATATTGCAGAAAAATTTCCAATTCTTCGATAACAGGATATATCAGCTACTAAAAATTGTAGAAAATTGGCATTCATGAGTTTTATTTCCATTTAAAAAATAATTTTGTCCTCCGTTTCTTGAACTTTAAACATCGACAGCTCCCACACGTTGAGATAGGGGAAAAAAATCCATCCCTTTTAGTTCTATGTATTTTAAGTACTATTTTGTGTTTGGTGTCGATGAAACACATATAATGTGTAGATCTGAGGCCTTAAACTTATTCCGTTTACTCGACAGATTCCTGTGACAGATGGGCAGACAGCGAATCGATATCAGTTAATACACAGTTTGAGATGTAAGGAAAACATTATTTTTTTAAATTAGAGCTTTCTTTAGATTGGAGACAAGGAACGAGAAGGAATTCAGATATGACCTATGTAATGAACCATCGTTTCAGTTCTTGATCGCGATATCGTCATGATATCAGCGATACAAAATTAATTCAAATTTTGTTTTATTCCTTTATTGTAATGTGGTCTTGATCTTTCATCTTCTCTCCGTTACAAAAAGTCACAAGAAATTCACGACAGTAATATATTTTCCACTGCTTAATGATAGATATCGCCCGCCATATTGAATCGGTAGGATGCAGATTCCGCATTTCTATTATTTTGTTCTCCCGGTCAAGGCCGCATTTCAACCTAAATACAACTCCTATGAAGAAAACAAAGCAGTTTCGGTTGATATGATTGTTATGCCGTTATTGGTATCTGCGGAAAGTGTTTACAATATTGTTCCGGCATCAAGATATAGAATTGAACCGAATCGTCCCGTAGCGTCGGTCACGTGGACTGATTTCGGGAAATCGAAATTTGGATGGCCGGACCGAGGAACAAACCTGCGTCCTCCTGATATTATTAAATTTTGAGAGAGACTGTGCAATGTTATTCGCGAATACAATAAATGGGTGTGAAACAAAACGAAAATTAATTGTAACTCGAACAGAACATCAACAATTGTAGCGAACCATTATATCTACTGGTATTAGTACCGGACGTTTCTTTTCAGTTTCTTCCAACACACATAAATTACATTACCTGGTAGCTCAGTGGTTAAAGCGATTCCTCTGAAAGCTCATGGTCCCTGGTTCAAATCCATGTGGAGTGAAGTGTTAAGAGTTGCGTTTGACCATATGAATTACGCCAGGATGTGCCGTAGTTAGAATTCCACGTTAAAATGTAGGTAAAGCGACGAAGGAGGCAGAATTCAATATCACCTGGTCGCAAGACCGTACGAATTTATGTTTTATTATCTTTCCGCCATCTGCAAAATTGAAGCCTGATCGTTTTGACTAGCAGTTAAGCAGTTACTGACACAGTCGCACCGCACCACTCTATACACATGACCAGCTTCGTTTCCTTCGCACTCTCGTAGCCATGGGCGTTCGTTCACCTTTCGTAAGAACAATAAAATAAGGCAGGACATATGGCCGGCGACTTATATTACTGTATGTGTAATATCGTTAAATTATAAATAATATCTCTGATGGCGGCCCCTTTGACCACACGGTATTATTTGCAACGGGTCAGAGGGGAAATAAACAGTATTAATGGCGGTGCGTGGGCGCCTGGTAAAGAGGATTAACTGCCTACTGAGGTGGTCAGCTCAACAGCGCACGCTACATAGCAACTGGTTCCTGACAAACATCGCTGACTGTACACCTCACGCTTGTGTCTACAGAAACGGCATAGAAATTGCAGCTCTACTGCAACCGTTGCGCCGTAATTTGAAGATAAATTCTTATGTATTTCGACGAGGCAAATCGAAAGTAACGAATAAAATTTTTTGATACCTCACTCAATTCGCGAGGTCTCGGAAGTCAACGATTAGTTATAGATATATATAGTTCCTGGTGCCTTTGGAGACGTTTTTGTTCTGGTCCAGGCTCCATTTCAACCTAACCACAATCGTTAGAAACAAAACAAAAAATAAAAAAAAAATCATTATGTCTATCCCCAATGTATTTCCATGTCGCTTTGGCGGAATCTCTTTTCTGATCTAGGCCGCATTTCACCCTAACTGTATCAGTTTTGAAATACAATATCTCGAGAACAAAGCGAGGTATCAAATAATTTTATACTTCACTTTCGATATTTCTCGTCCAGTTAGGCCTATATAAGAATTCATCATCAAATTTGGATTTTGTGATCCAGACCGTATTTCAACCTAAGCTCCTCAATTTCTCAAGAACTACTCGAGATAACGAAAATTTTTACTCTCTCAATTTTTCTCATCGAGTTACATAAGAATTCAGCATCAAATTTCAATTTGGCAAAACTTTTCTTCCTGTTTCAACCTCAATTTTGAAATACGGTATCTTGAGAACTAGGCGAGAAGTCTTAAAATTTTGTTCTTCACTTTCGATTTTTCTCGTTGCGATCATCAAATTTAGGTGCGGCGAAATTTTTCTTATGGTCCATGCCGCATTTCAACGTATTACATATCGAGAACCAAGCGAGGTATTAAATAATCCTATTATTCATTTTCAGTTTCGAATTAAACAAGAAATCATCATCAAATTGTGACCCGACGGTTATCGTAGAAATACTAAAATAGTAAGATTTCAGGTAAAATGCCCTTCATTTTTGGTACATGGCGGGCGATAGAAAGGGGTTTGGTAGAGGTGTTGATGTCATGTCGATAGGCAGAGCGAAAATGATCTTTATTTTTTAAATGCGAGTTTTCCGAATTTTCGGCGGGGTGGTTACTAGAGCTGGAAGAAAATTGTGTGTGACGAAAGGGAATGAATTGGGAACGATCTTTATGGATTCCAGGATTCATCTGTGCTTACTTTTTGTAAACAATAGAAAACACAAACCTGGATGTCCGTACGGGGAACCGAACGCAGATCCTCTCGAATATGACGCCGGAATGCTACAACACAGTCATAAAACTCGGTCCGAGAGTGATTAAGTACAATTTAGCCTTCGAGTTGTGAATGAGTCTTCTCATCTGTTGGTGAAACGTGGAGACTTTTTGCAAAAGTAATGTATAGTTACAACGTGGAAAGCAATGACGATTGCAACAATCACCTGCGTTGCTGTTGATAACAGCATGGGAACTATAAGCAGAATAGTCGTTATACCCGAGATTCGTACCCCACTCTTTGGATTTGCCCATATCAGATACACCAGTGGGTTAACACTGTGCTCCAAACCAAGTTACTAACCATCTGCATCGCTGTAGTCTGTTCAGTTAACAGAGGCGGCTGAAGGTCAGTCTGCTCTATCCCCACTCCGCTGCCCTTATGTCTACATGTGAAGGGGAAATTTGCTACTCGCCTCTCTACACATACCAGTTAGCTCGGAGAAATAGGAAGGGAGGGGGTGGTGAGGTGAGGAGTGGAGCCAGAGGACATGACCTTGAACCGCCAATTTAGAATGAACTGGGTATAGAGTACCAAATCGGCTGAGACGTTTAATACTGCAATTTTGGATCTCATTTACCAGAAGTTTCACCAGAAAAACAATTACCTTTTCACAATCAGGTCGATCTACAAAATAACGAAATATAACGCAACCGCAAACAAACAATAAACCACACCAGAAAGAACAGCAAATCCTCTTTCTATCCTCCAATGAGTCCCGCTACAGCTCCTTTATCATATTAGTTACCGATTGTGTTCTACGGTAATTTCCAGAGACAAACCTGGCAGCCTTCCTCTGCACCCCCTCCAACTCCTGTATTTGAAATCCAAAATGTGGATCCCAAACTACACCACCATATTCCAGCAGTGGTCTGACCAAAGTTTTGCACCCCCCCCCCTTTCCCTTACTTCTCTAGTGCATCCCCCCATCACTCTTTCCAACAGGTGAAGGATTTTGAACCCTTTTCCCACCACCTGTCCAATAGAATACAATAGAATCAGCACACAGAGGATAAAACGAAAGAGATTCTTCTGGCAAATTGAGATAGATTGAGTCAAAATGCATCTAATCTACCATTTCTCCATTGCTTTGCGCGCGCGGAGCTGGGGTGTGTTGAAATGATTTATATTAACGTGGAGAGGATAAAATGTAAATGTCATCTAAAAACGTTTCCTTCTTTTAATTATTACCTTCGATTCGGTTTTAATACTGATGTCCAAAAGGTGTATTTTTTGTTCCGCTTATATTTTGTCGCAACATAATATATGAAATATAAGAAATTAAAGCTACGTGAAAACTTATTCATATTTATACATAGAGATGATTATTGCTTCCCAATATCATCTTACCCAACGAAAAATTATATCACTACGTATAAACTTTGGTTAGGATTACATCTGTGGTCACAACGGAAAATATCATTTCCTTAAAAAGTTAACAAAAAAATCACATAAATTTAAATGTTTTTTAATTGCAATGGAGCACAAGCTCCGGAGGCAATTTCCCTACACACCCAACTTCCACCTATCCTGCACCCACCTACATTTGCCCTCTTTTACTTATAACGGTAAAGATTTATATCCAACACTCGCCATTGATATATATATATATATAATTGATTATATAAAAGTATTAACTGTTGGTACATGGATAAAACAATGAGCAACTTGCTATTGCTACGTCTTCAGTATAACACGTATCGTTTTTAATCTTTGTTTAATTTAACATTAAAAATGTAAGAGCTGAAGTAAGTGAAAATGAATTTAAAAAAAAAGAATTGTAATGGAAAAAACTGCCTCAGTTGAAATATTTTTACCATCTTAAAATGTTTATGTTCTTTTATACGGAAGAATCCAATAATTCTCATACGTCACCAATGTTAATGCCTGCGTATGTTTATTCTTTTGAATTGCATTTCTACCTTTGATCTCTGGGTAGGTGCCAGTGATATATGCTGGACGTATTTTGTTTGTGTTTCCGTTGCTAACGCATATAACTTCACTCACCGATGATAGTAAATTGGATCGCAGTGCTTTCAGGAATCCGTAGCCAAAGGGAGACGCGCAGCACTATTTCTCTCTTTACGCTGTCTATCCGTCTCTCACCAGTCTCTATCTCGTAAACGAAATTAAGTTTCAATCTGCACATTGTTATGTGTTCAAATGACACAAAACAGAAAGTGGGATTTAAAATTTCTTAAAATTTTATTTGTCGAGGTTCCATAGAAGTAAACAAAGTAGATTTTTTTTCTGCCCTGGCACGTGAAATAATTAGTTCAGAGTTTGTTGAATAAGTTATAAAAAAAGTTTAACAACTTTTATTTAACTGAAACTACTTACATGTAATGGTATTTTCTATGTTGTGAGCATAATAAGAAAAACTTTATCTTGAAGTCACATTCGCATGTATTAGTTATTGACAATTCTCTTTAATCCGTGTTGATTGCATCTTAAAGTGCCTCTAATGAATTTAATTGTAACTGAATTATAACATTAGTAATAGCTCGATGATGGATAGCCGAGGAGTCCATTATCTTGCAATTTAACCTGTTAATTTATCAGTCATTGCTTACTGTTTTAAGCTATTGCCCCGTCTGACTTACCATATCTACTATATAATTTCGTAAGGTCATCCACTCACCTCGATAGTTATTGGCTGAAAAATGGTGACGTCATGGGCCCGACTTCGCTCGCAAAACAGCGACCAGAGATACCATTACAAGAAATTCGGGCTATGTCCACAATTTAATACCTAAGCACCAAATTAAGTTTGATTTTCATAGCATTTCACATTAAAAAAAAAAAAAAAAAAAAACAAACAAACAAAAAAAAAAACAAAAAAAAATAAAAAAAACCATACCGATAAACTTTACTGTTAAAAAAACATGGAACTACTTTCCAGGAAGATGTCAACTTTATAAACAAAGTTTATACACGTGCTAGCTATTAAATGAACGCTATGCTTATTTTTATATAGATTTAAAGGATATTGACTATATAAACGCGATGTGAAACACATTAATTCACTTGATTTTTGCCTTTAGCTGCAGCATTTAGTATTTAAAACAAGTGAATAAAATATTTTCCTCCTCTACTTATTTGAAGAAAAGACAACACTTTTAACAACGATATTCCTGCCGTTAATGAACAGCAAGCAGAAATTGTATAATATGCAGTGTTTAATACCTAAGCAACTGAAAACGTGGGACTACATTTCAGTAACATGTCGACTTGAAGAAACTTGAATTACTATGAAATGAGCAAGCATTCAACTTAGATTTTAATATACATTTAAATCATTGAGGATATGACTACTTATACGCAATGTGAAACTCTTTAATTCAGTTAATTTTTTAGCTTCTTAGCTACAGCATTTAGTATTAACAACACGTAAATATAATATTTTCTTCCTTTTATTATTTGAACAAAATACAGTACATACTTTATTAAAACATAAAAAGCAGCTTTTCATTTATTTACCGTAATTTGGGGAAATATTGACACCAGAAGGTGTCCTTCATTTTTCTGAAAGGGCCATTTTATGTCCAAAGAATAATGATGTTTATGAAATTAATGAACGAATTTTGGACATTCTTGAAGGTGAAAGCGTTATCTACTTCAGTTCAGACTCTATCGAAGATCCAAAGAACCAAAACACAGAAATTTATCCCATAGAGTTTTTTTATAATCTAAGGCCTTCAGGAATGCCACTACATCAACTGAGACTAAAACTTGGAGCAATTGTCATGCTATTGCGGAATCTTAACACAAAACGAGGCCTGTGCAGTGTGCAATGGCACACGCTTGATTGTCAAAGACTTTAAACCAAATTTGATTTTTGCTAAAGTTCTTACTGGATCTGCAAAAGGAAATTCAGTATTCATTAATCTTGTTACAAGCAATTCTGACCTCCCATTCATTCTGAAACGGAGACAGTTTCCTGTCATGCTTGCCTTTACTATGACTATAAACAATTCACAAGGTCAAACATTCAACAAGGTTGGACTTTAACTCTCTGAGCCTGTTTCCAGTCATGGATAACTTTATGTGGGTTTTTCCAGAGTGCGACTATCAGGTGATGTTAAAGTACAAATTATCAATAACGATCGCCACGGTAAACTTCTAAAAAATAGTAACAGTTTTTACAAAGAATGTTGTCTACAGGGAGGTACTGGAGCATCAATAAGTGACTAATCGAGCTACCTCTGTACCAAATAAATGACACTTAATTTCCAAAGCACAATAAATTTCTGCAAGGTTGGTAATCCATAATGTATTCACTTTGATTGTAGTTAACTAAACCACCGCTGTAGTAATGAGGTTAAGTAACATGGGTTAAATAACATGTTATCGTGTAGTAACACACTGGAAACGCATCATATAGTCAGGCCGCATTTGTCGGCACAAATCTGTATTTACAGATCTAACACCATTCACATTAAAAAGACATTTTTCAAATTTAGCAAAGTGAACTTTTGGAGTCATATAAAACTATATTTCAGACACTTCCAGTCAAGAGACCTCGACGTTTAAAACAATTATACGAAAGCGCGATCGTCTTTGTCCATGTTTAATACGTCTATAATTATACTTCTGAGTTCTTCACGCAAAATACATTTTATTCAATTTAACGGTGAAACACAGGTCAAGTTTGTATTTGGCCAGGTCAGGTAAGCCTATCATAATCTATGACCCTAAAACTAGAACTTTTCTGGACCCGTGACGATACGCAAAAAACAGTAACGGGCTTACACTAGTGTATTCAATAATTTCGTAAGCTCACTCACTGGGTTACCAACCAGCCTTCGCTCACATATTAACATCGACCAGAGATATTACTAGGTTATGTGCACGATTTAATAGCTAAGTAAATAGCCATAAAATATTAATTAAGTTTTCTTTTCGTAGCATTTGGTTCATAAAAAATATGCTACAAACGGTTGAAAAAACGTGGAACTGCTTTTCAATAACATGTCGCTAATGAAAGCAACAATAAAGAACTTTCTTTAAAAATAAATTACTCATAGCCTCTGCTGCAACGTGAATACCAATTGTCATTCCGGCCTAGGCCTAGGTAGATCTGACGCAAGAGTACAATTCTGGTTCTTCCAGAAGTCTTTCAGAGCACAAGAATAGCGTTCTGGCACAGATCACCCCTATCCTGCTTTACAGAGCGGGCAAGCCTCCGACCTCCACGTTCTGTGATGTGGCTTGGGAGTCCACCACATAGTCGCCTACTCGTGGTTTTACCGTCCTTCAAACACTTTCCATAGATGCTCACTACAGTAGCACGCAAACAGTTGACCAGCCTCTCCGTTCCCGAGATGCTCGTTCCCAAGGGCCGCGCCCACAAACCACTGGACCATACTTTAAGGGAATTTCGTGACCTGTTCGTAGAAATCTGGTGTCAGATACCTAACCTACCAAGGAGTTGTGGAATCCATGCTACTCCGAATCGCTGCTGTATTGCTTTCGAAAGGTGGACCAAAATGCTTTGGCCGATCAGTGTATGGACAAGCAGAATCGCGGCCAGCAAAACGTAAGTTTCTTTTCGTAGTTGAATTATTTATGATTCATTATATAAAGAAAATCCAGCACTTCTTAACCGATAATTTATAGGTACTAATAAAAACAATATAGTTTGTAAAGTTTTATCCCATTCCGAGACGAACAACTGCAAAGCAACTCACCTGTTACTGATGGTCTACACCACACAGCTGTTCAAGCACAAGTGTCACGAGTAAATGACACACAGGCCAAATAAAACTCTCTGTGCCTTCAGCTGGTGTTGAAATAATAGTCGCCTATCTGATGCGTAGTCCAAATTGTTTCCAAATCTTTTACTACTTTTTCTTTCACTTTTAGTGCTCAGTAATTCTATTCGTTAACGTAAGTGTCTTACTGATTATTTCTCTATAACACTTTGTTACTTCCACCACTACTATTTGAACACAAGTGGTGATGGGATGATTCTTATCTCTCACTATTCTTTACTTTTATTACAGTCACTTAATTGGTGTATAAGATTTTAAGTTACGAAAATTAACAATTCCGCTTAAATGAAATTCCGTCCCCCTTCCTTTGAACTACAAGCAATTAGGTATCCCATCCACTAGTTATAGAGTAGCGCCACATTGTTTAGTACGAGTAGTAGCTTAGGCACTGCCTTATATTATATCTCTTGCAACTTCCTGTATTAAGTTCATCAGTGATGACATTTTGCCAAAGCTATACAGCCTCTTTATATTTCCTTGGAGTTTCATGATGTTTTGTATCAATCAAATCTTTATATCACGAAGAAATTCAATTTAGCACTATAACATACAAACTGCGGCAATACGTAACGTGTCTATCCCCCGCGTAAGCAATCATTACGACAGTACTGAATGCCGGTTCTGCTGGTCTACGTACAGAATACGATGTGTAATGAGCTGTTTGAGATGTGAAGCCCGAAGCAGCGAACTGTATTATACGAAATCTGTATGCCCTGTGCGGGTGAATGCCCAGGAAACCGCAGCTTATTATATCCAGTGGGCGGGCCCAGCACTGCGGTCAGACCACAGCCGCCCTCCGTCTCAGGGAGACAAAGTCAGCAGGTACACGTGTCGGATGTGGCCTCAAGGCTTAAACTAAGGAACAGAATCCACACACTAGTTTCGTTCTTCAATGTAATCAAAGTTAAATTCTTATCTGGATAGTCCACGTATTTCGCCTAGCGTGACTAAGTCAATCTATACAAGACATTTATATTCGGTGTATATACTTTAAGTTACTGTTATAACATACTATAAAATGCCAATCTTGGTCACGATGTAGCAATGTCTCTCACACTCTGACGTCACGCTTCCCACCTCCGCTGCCCAACCAACAACGACCATGCGCGTTGTTTAATAACAGTTCTATTTAGCTAAGCATCCACGACTAAATGAGCTGTCAGCACACTAAAAGAAAATTATGTATTTCGCAAAAATCGACATATTAATTATTAGTTGCTTTTTCTAAATTAAAATTCGTTCGATGTGGATTTTTCTTATATTCTTTGTACAGCGGTACCTTTGTTACAGTAACATAAGAAATATATACATTATATCATTTTCGAGATTATGAACGTTATTTGATGAAAATTGCATTTTGTTAGCGAAGAAACGAATTGCTAAAATATTGCATTAAACATGTCATTTTTGACAGGCTTATAAGATATTTATATCCGACGTAGATATTTTAAGTCACTTTTATAATATACTCGAAGAAATGATTTTCCGAAACACTGAAATAAAAGTATGTACTGCGTTTAAATTGATATATTAATTATTAGATGCTTTAGATATTTCCAGTTGGTCAAATTTAGATCACAATACAGTGTAATAGAAGCTATGAATTTTGAACAGCAATATTGGTAGAAGTTGTGGTTATGACGAAATGCTGACAGGACCAGAATGACAACTGACACATCTTTTAACAGCAATATTCACAATAAATTTAGTTTTATAAATAATTTAAGCTGCTTACATAAGAGCCGAGTTACTGAAGTTATTATTTCATACGTATGGAAGTAGTTCCGTATTTATCGTACTGAACGAGAGCTGGACCAGGAATAATCATGCGCTATAGCATAAGCTTTTGGGATTCCTAATTTATCTTTAATTTCATTGATTCCCTAATTCTGACATCATTAATTAAGTAGAAGTTCCATTAGTATCGCTGTGTAAACAACAAACGAAATATCTAAAAATTTGAAAAAAGGTTATAAGCATAACATAAGAAAAATCTATTTATTTGGGCAACCGCAAGGAAATGAGTTTTTTGGGGGCTTAGGCTAGTTTATAAAGAAAAGATTAAATTATACTAAATCTTGGTGCACTATTTTCTGCTATAATGCGGACGTAGAAAATTAGTCCGATTGGTGTGACTTTAGGTCAACAAAATGTGCAGATAACGTGGTGAGCGGTGGAGTTCGGATACACAGTTTAAAAGTACTGGGTTCGAGAACTGTTCCGGCCTTCATGATTTCAGTTGCTTGTAATCATTTCTCTACTAGCGTCGTCAGGAAATTTCTTGGCCTGACACTAATGAACATAAGCTAAAAGAAAACTTGTGGGTTATCAGCCCCTCTGAACTGGAAGGAATTAGGCCATGGCCTTTTTAAGGAACCACCCCGGTATTCACCCAGATTGATTTCGGAAAATCATCGAAATCTGGAGGGCCAGAAGGGAATGTGTTCTTACGCCCTCCAATGCTTTCAAACCATCCGAATTAAACTATTTCTCACCGTTTTCAAAAAACGCAGTGACAGTGAAAATTACGTTAATGTTTGACCTGAAACAGACGAAAGTGCAGGTGGTTTAGTTGAAAGCGAGCAAACAAGAGGTAGCTTCAGTGCACCGATCGCCAGCCAGACGTTCGTAAAGCTGCTAAACGTATTGCTGATTTTAAAATAGAGACTGCATGGCACGTCAATCACTTCCATAAGAACAGGCAGGTAACCAGACTTCAGATGGTCATGATTGACTATAGGCCAAAAGGACGTCAGGGTCAATTCACACTTTCTGGAAATAATGACATTGATCAGTCGCATGACTGGCCTTAACAGTTTCCCTTAGATACGAAAGGCGGAGGGAAGTTAAATCAAAAATGTTTTGCAGAGCTCAGTAACCCTCAATCTTGTGACACAGCTGTCATACAATCTTAATGGTTGCCAGTATGACGGCTCGAAGACTTACCAAGAAGAGGGTGTAGGAAAACTTGAAGACTTCTAACCAAATGGGAGTACATTGTTGGATCTGGATTATTCCTCCAATTACTATCATTCGTTTACGTATTTTAACAAGCTCACTTACCTAAACTGTTTCAACATCCTCAAGACTTTCCAATACTACAAGTACCAGAGTGAATTGTCTGCGTGCAATGTGTAAGAGGAGTCTACTCTTTTTCCACAATATTAATATACAGTTCGTAATTTGTGTAATGTTTTCTTCACACAGAGTTTGTGAAGAGAAAAGTTAGTGTTATGATCTATTCGTCATGATGCGATTTTTCCTTAAATGATTACTCATATCCGATCTTACATATATCTCCTTTTCTCCCTCCCAAAAGTGAAAATTAGACAATGTCTCCCACCACGAAACCGACTTTACGAACTAATTAACTCCTAAAGTAAACTATAGATGCAGTTTCCAATTCAGAAAGGTTTCAGTTTTCAGGCAATCACATTTCCTAAAAGAAATCTGTTGCCCTACGAGTAATGAGAGATTTTTTTAAGTAATTACATTTTGCTTCTGAATTTTTTTTTAGGAATCTGTGTATTGTGTTAAGAGAAAAGAGAAATAAGAGTAATAAGAATACGATATGAAATCTACATAATTATATTTTTCAAGGGCAATTATGGCAGAAACGATATTAATCAATTGATGACTATATTTATTCATCAGACACAGCCATATTCTAAATCCTCAACATTATTTTTCCCCACATAATTAATTACATTTCCTGAACAACAAAATTGTTTAAGCTAAAGTGTGTGAATGATAAATTTTCTCTGCAAATATCGTTAATACTGCTGTAAACTTCAACTCTAAAAGCTATTTCCAAGCAAAAGATGAACTGTAAATAAAAGGTCGCGTCTTACAGACCTTAAATCCAGTTATGTTGCATTACCTAAAGCTGAAAATTCCCCACACCAGACTCGAAGAGGTACAGCTGCCTTTCTTCTGAAGGCCGAACAACTCACAACGTTTTCACCTCGACCACCTTGGCTGTTGTTGTAGTTTGACTTATGCTCTATTTGTCGAGTCTATAGTCAGTCATTTTGACGACCGACTACGTATTCCAATTTGCAGTAATTGCAAAGTGTTCATTGTTTGCTACTATAATTGGTGCCACACAAGTCTTCTGATTTATCGATAGTAAGTTACCTCCAGGTTCCAATTTTGATATTTTCTTTTGACAGGTTTCATTCCTCTCAGGAGCACTTTTTAGTCAACCTAACCTAAGGGGAAAAGGGACAGGAAAGAGTACGGCCTCGAGCCTTTTAAAGGAATCATCCCGGCATTCGCCTGGAGAAATTTCTGGAACCATGGAAAGCCGAAGTCAGAATGGCCAAACAGCATTTAACCCCATGACCTTATACTTGCCTACCTATACTTTTAATAAAACAGTGAGAAGTAAAATATTGAGCGTGTAGGATTTCATCTTGCGAGTAATGTGTCTAGTGTCATTAGCGATTTCATGATTTTTCTTTAAAGCGGTACAAACTAATATACAGATCACCAGACAGAAATACTCAGCTCACTGAGCCCCTTCCTGCGTTCGATGCGTCCGGCTCAGATGTTCTTATTGAATGTTTTGTCAGTCCTGGCACTAGAAGCTAAACAGTTAGTTGTAATTCTAGATAACTGTAATACGCGTCTGTGTATTATCTGGTTTGCTTAAAATGCAACTATGCTGGAATAAAAGTGAGGAATATGAAGTTCAACATTTTACTATTCTGTTTAGAGTTATAGCTATAACTTTGCTGTTACCAAGGAGACCGGGTTTAGCTTCGACCTGACTGTATTATAAATATAACTATTAGGTTTCTGTTGCATTGTAAATTACTGTGGTTAGGCTTCTAGAAAACTGAATGCCGGAATGTATAACCTAATATCTCCTACGAAAGGTGCAGTAAAATTACTCCCTTTCGTGCAAGAGCTTCTTCCTTCATAATGACACAAGTTATCAACTGACTACCCGGTTTAGCTCCAAAACGAGTTTATATTACTTAACTGACCAGAGGAACGTCACATTTCTTGTGGAACACATAAGTAGGATCCTCTGTCATAGTCCTTGATGTGAGGCGGGATTCGACAGACCTGTGTCAAGGTCCTTTGATTTGCTGGGATGTCACATATTTCTAGCTGTTTTTAACATTTAATTGAAGACCATGTCATCAGGAACTTAGAAACACTCAATAAGTCCGAGACAACTGATTAAAATGCCTCCTCAGAGGGCTCTTGAATTGCTGGTAATGAAGTAGTCAGGGGTGTGAGACGTTATTCAGGCTCAACTTCGATAGCAAGTCTCTGCACTGCCGCGGAATCTCAGTTCATCCCTCCAAGACAAGAGCGGGATTCGAAGCTTAAAGACTACTCGGCAGAGCCGGATTAAGCCATGTAGAGGAGCCTAACCGCTTAAAATCTTTGTCATACCCCTCTTAACTACCTCGTAATGCGTTTTTCAGCTGGTAACCAACAGTTTGGTTAAATTTATCCAGGTGAAACATTAACTGTTTTGGAATGAATCAGCACATTACGTTAGTCATTTAACATCACTAATCAATATTATTCGATTTTATTACACCAAAATATTCCAAAACATAAAAAAGAAAAATTAGAAAAGCTACTAAACATTCACTTTTAATGAGATTTTGCCACACAGACAGCTGCAATTTGCATATATGTTTTCTCAACAAGTGTTTGCGTCCTATTATTAAGGTATCTCCCAACAGGGACGAAACAAGACGAACATAGGATGTGATTAAAATCACCTTCGAACGGATTCGAACTGGCAGCGCTTAGCTCCCAACACCATAGTGGACGGCCAAGAAATAAATACGCCCTATAGAATATTTATGTAAACTATACCAGATAATTCAAATGAAGTCCCCCACCAAATTTTCTTTAACCGGTACAGCAGTATATTCAGTGTATTGTTTTGGATACTAATAACTATTTCTGGGTGTAAATACCTTTGATTAATGTTAACTAGACACCATTTTAGGGATTTTTCATTGTTTGAAAATCCTCCACATATTAGTTGGTGGCTCTGACGCAGTTATCTCCACCATAGGTAAATTTTCAGTTCTCCAGCAGTTCAGTTGGTGAGAGTCGGTGCTGAATTGTTCCGAGCGAACGTGTTTATGGAAGTAGAGCGCTGAGCAAATAATCACAAGAGAGATATAAGCATCCACCCTTTCAGGAGCACCCGCGATCTTTTGTTCGTCCGCGTTTATCTGAAAAACTACTCGAATATTTCATCGCATGCATTACAAACTGTACATGTGTTTGTGGCTGGATGCCAATATTTCATCACTGTTCATAATAGTAATTTCTAGAGGACTTTGTGACCTGGTGACAGAGAGAGTTCTTTACAGGCTGCACAATTTGTCTCTATCGTATCCGTCTACCGCAACCCGTTAATCCTACTAGGTGTGCGGGACCTCAAGTTTAAAGTGGAATCAGAACCACGAAAGCGTTCTCGTGCACTTTAAATGCACAAAGCAAGTAGTTTCAGAACCAGTTACCTTCCAGGTCAGATGCCTTATTCACTAAGCTACCAAATCACTCGTTATTGTTTGTGAGGCACATTTGTGAAACTTTGTACTGTAAGCTCGTTTTCCACTGAGGAAACTGCAATTTGTTGATAAAACTGTATATTTTATATCTTTTCTTTCAGTTGGCGGACAACATTTATTGCACGAGTTAAAAAATCAAGTGGAGTACTGCGTTAAAACGTACTCTGAAACTGTGTCGAGAACTTTATTTGTAGAGACACCTTACTACTCCATCTTTTTTAATCCTGGCCCAGTATGTCTAAAGTCATTAATTAACCTGTTATAAATTGTGTGAAACTGTTTTATTTGTGCAGACATTAATCGAAGTCTGACAAGCTATTGCTTTGCCAAACAAACCATCTGTAATGATTATTGCAAAGTCCGTGTGCAAATCGTGTTACACCCACACAGGCTAGAACACAGGAAAACTGCTTCATTCCAATCAATAATTCGGATAATTGTTATAAAATTTATCATTTTTTTCCTACGTATTAATTGTTCCTTACCGAAAGTAAAGTGGTCAAGTTTCAACAGTATGCCTACTGTTTGTGATGAGACAGCAGAATCTAGTCAGGACGAAATTAAACAGTAGCGCAACTAAATACCAATTTTGTGAGAATTCTGTCACTAGTGCTCAACCTAAAGTGTCCACAAATTTTTTCACGTCAGATATCATGCGGAAAATGTCCCACCGTGGTGAGCTGTTGATATTTTGGAGGACGTGGGTTTAATCTGTGGTCGTACCATACAGATTTCCGTTTATTATACTTTCCAGAAATCTTTCCAGGCAAATGCCGGAATGGTTCGTTCATAATGATACGGCAAATTTCCTTCTCCTACTGCAGACAATTCTCTCTCATCTGTAATGATTTTGGCCACGAAGAAACGTTAGAAGGTCTTCTGGTAGAATGAAATGTAAATATGAAAACAGAAATTGTACAATTACAGTACCCGTTGCAGTGAAAAAAATCATTGAAGGCCATATACAAAATTTACGACAGTAATATACCAGATGATTTATTACATACTGTCTTATTACATACTTTACTTTATTTTTCATTCGTATTACTAATGTTTCAACTCTATAAATTTTGTCAGATTGTATAACTGGTATTCGAAAAAGACATTCATCCTGTCGTGTAATAGTACTGTTGGACTCTGATTCTTGTTATTAAACAAATTTAATAATCTCTTGAAATGTTTTGCGACCATCTTAATCATATTTAATAACGAACTATAAAGTGACATCAGAGAATTCTCAGATGATATTAACACCGTCTGTAATTGCTTCACATATAAATAAACAACAGCTTAATGGAGGAAGATTAATTGAATAAAAGCGTCGGTTGCGTCTTATTTGAAGTTAATACCATCTTCTAGTAATGTTAGAAACAAGTAATGACTCCGCGTTCCGGAAATTCAGCCAGCCAGCGAATTGCATCAAAAACAAACATTCTCTTGGGAGGATATAGTTTAGAATCTTAACTCATGCCAAGAAAATTTTGTATAAATTGTTGGAATCTCTCACATCGTTGTAATTCCACACTGAATGGGCTACAATCATTGCTTACTTATCGGAAACAAATTCTTCTTATATTAACCTTTTTGTTACATCGCATCTTTCTTCACGTTCTAAGCAATGTTGCGACCTGTTTATTGGTTTCTCTTTAGTGTCTTTCAATTTCTCATTTCATCTTTCTCTTTTCGCCGCCGTTTTCATTATGATCTTTTATTAAGCTGGAGAAGTGAAATTTAAAAGGCGAAATTAAAATAAAAATATGAATAAAATGAAGGAAATAGAACTAGACAGGTCACGTTACTAGGATGAAGGATGATAGAATACTAAAAATAATAAAATAAAAAGATGGTCTCGTCTAGCTACGACGCTGAGAAATCGGCAACGATTCGCTCATAAAGCAGATTGAGCTTAGTGGATAACAATCAGATGTTGGCTGCGAGAACAGGATTAAATAAATGTAACACTCTAATTGCTTTTGAAACGTTAACGTGATTTAGAAAGAATGTAAATGTTCAATAAGGATAAAATCGAGGTTATACTTGCAGTTTGAAAAGATAATGGTGCAGTGGCTTAATTGCCTGCTTCAAGACACAAATTTCAGTACCAGGAAAAAAAAAAGAAACAACACTGGTTTTTGTTAAACTTTGCTGTCCTTTTCATAATTTACTGTTCGATGGTGACTTGTTAAGTAAGTATAGTCTCGGATATTAGCGTCTTTTTAGTGCAGACACCCTACGTACTTGTCTATCACAGTTCAAAGCTTTCAGTACACATTCGAGTGCTACCAGAAAGGTATGGATTAGGAACTGGCTTTGCTGTTAAAGCTGCTACTGGGAAGTTTACTCAACAGAACTGAAATATTTCTTAGAGAGCATCATACGCCCGCAAAATGGCAATTTCAGTTAGCATGTTCGCTGTCGCAAACCAAAAATACCCTTTGAAATCACTACAATTAATTATTTAATTAGGTGGTTGTGGAGCCTCAATGAAAAGACATTTTCAGTAACTTCGTTGGCAAGAAATATTCTCGCACATGCGAGCGAATTATTCTTAAAAATAAGCTGCTTCTGCTGTGTACGTTGCAGTTATCTTCAGGTAATAGAAAACTGTGCAATTCGATATACAAATAGCTACTTGTGGCTGCAAACAAAATTACCTCTTTTGGAATTATCGTATTTAATTACTTGGTTAGTTGGTTAATTGTCAACAGATTCAATCGTATTTTTGCGGAGCCACTCACTGGCTATCTGTGCAGGTCAACAGACGGCCAGCTTCTGTAGCTCAGATCGGCATTGCGTCAAGATAATTTCGAAGCACACATTCGAAACGTCTTGTTTCTTAAAAAAAAAAAAAAAAAAAAAAAAAAAGGCGAGTTTTCCATAACATTTTCTTAAGAATTTTTTGGATATAATGATGTAAGGACTCCGTTCTAACAATAAAATCGTTGCCTTGGTTCTTGCCTCAGCGTACTTGATACAGTTCAAATTAATTATTTATTCAGTTAAGTGAGTGAGTAAGGGCGCCGTAACACAATTAAAGCTTTTGTTCGAGTTTATTTAATGATCTTTAAATACCAAACTCACCGCGTTTACACAGTTGAAATCAGTACTGTTAAGCCAAGGGAAGCATATTTTTATTTTATTTATGTATTTATTTTGCTTCTGTCTTTACGCCGTGTTGAAACTTGTTGAGGCGGGAAAGAACTTGGGGAAAATAATGTGAAGAAATTCAGCCATGGTCTTTTGGAGGAACCATTCCTACTTTCGCCTGGAGTGATTTTGAGAGACCACAGAAAACCCAGACCTGGATGGCCGGACGATGTTTCGAACCCGCGTGCTCTCGAATACGAAGCCAGAGAGTTTCCGCCCATCCACCGCGGTCCGTATAAATTAACTAACACCACAGCTGACTATTAGTGTGAAACGCAGAGAGTCTAACAAAGCTATCGTAATCTCATGTAGTTTGATTGATTGGGGGCATTAGTTTCAGAGTGTACCAAGATGAAATAAATAATCAACAATGTAGTTACCACTATCAAAACTTCCGACAGCCTACAATGAAACGAAACGCCAATGCTTCATGAAATTTAAATGAGGAATGATATTTATAAACAAATTTATAGTTGAAATTTTAACACAGAATATTAAGGCCATTAAAATAATGAAATCTATAGGAAATAATGCCGACGGCTGGTAGAAACGATAGGATTACCAAAATAATATTTACGTACAGTAAACGGGATTGTTATAGCAGAGTTGATGAGCGTTGTAGGTGTTCAACTACTAAAGGAGCGCCCATAAACTACGTGGCTTCCTCTGGAAAAGGGGGGGGGGAAGTTGGCTGGAAAGCTACATTGAGTGGCTGTGGGGGAGGGGGAAGGAATTCCGAGCCAGGCCACGTAGCTTTTCACTCATATTATTTGTCACAGTTAAAATTAGGAACAAAACACACAACAACATGTGAATACTTATTTCCGTTATTTAATTATCTCCGTATGCAATTTACGATAGTCTGACAAGAGAAAACAATACAAAATGTCTTCTGGAATCAATAGGGGAAAAAGTTACGTGCCACGAGGGGTGGGGGGAGGGGCAAAAGTCACGTCGGGCTACGTCGGGGGAAGGGGAGATTCACAGGAAGCCTAACCAGATGGCTGCAGTATCCAACACTCTTACTTGAACTGTGAGCATCGTACATCTGCATTCTACCCGTAAAAATATTTCTGCAGGGTTCAAATCCTCTTCCGACAGAAATCACTCCAGGCTAATTCCGGGATTGTATCTTCAAAATTACCATGGTCTAATTCCGTTCCTTGCTGCCGCCTTCTCTCACGTCTCTAATGATCCCGATGTGGACGAACGGCAAAGATGGGAGGCAATATAAACTAATTTATACCCAAACCGCTGTTCCTTTTGCTATTTTTCTTGGCATGACATATAAGTAATTATCGAATTCGTTAATATTTCCAAAAGTCGCTCCAATGATGTTCCATGTTCTCAGTCTGTTTTACCAAGTAATGGTGACTACCAAATATTTTATATATATAATTTTTTATGGAGGTTGAGGTACCCCTCACCAATTAGGTTTCCAGAGACAGTTACACAGAATTATAGGTCTGGCAGCAGGAAACTGGGAGAATCCTTTTACATTAAGAAATGTGAAGCAGAAAACGTCCTCAGCTGCTCAGACCTCTCCGTCAGAGTTTTACGTGGTTTCTGAGCAGCTGTGTCGGTTCCCAACATCTACTGCTTCTTCTTCTTCTTCCCTTTTTTTTCGCTCCCTGTATCGTGGAACTTCCATGCGGTGAAGTTGTCTCTCCCTGTTTTATCCCACCAGTGTCTGATTTACTCATCCCAAAGCACACCGGCCAAGCCGTTTGCTCTACTGCCACTTCCCTCTTCTTTGTCGCGGTGTACTGCAATAAAGTCTTGTTATCTTCGCCTTCCAACATTTACTCAGTAATCATGGTTAGTGCCTTGGCAAGGTTATAGTCGTTTAGTTGCTGTTCTTCCATTCACTATCTTGCATCCCTACAGTTATAGCTCCTTACTGAACTATATGTACTTAGATAATTTCGTACAATTTACTCCCAATGGACACAGTAAAGAGACGAATATAGTTCCATCAGCCAAAAGAGAGCATCGGTCCAGATTATTGGTTTGTTGGCAATATAATCCGTGAATGCGTCGTTCTTTAAGAGTCGCCGTCTTGAGATCCACTCGCTTCACCATATGTAAAAACCATCTTCTCATCGATTAATATGATATCCATCAAAGTATAAAAATGAGTTGACTGATCTGACGAATACTTCGACGATCTTAAGCAGACCTTACACGATCAATTATATTAACAATACTTTCCTATATTGACAATAATATTGACCTGTATGGTGAAAAAATTTAATTGATGGTCGAAATTGAAGAAATATTGATGGAAATCCGGGTTTTCTGTTATTTCTCCATCTATACTGGAAGGTGGCGAGGATATTATCAATATTATTGACCCAGTAGGTGCGTACGTCAATATTTCCATCAATATTCAGTTCATTTCACATTGCGCTTCGGTGAAGTGTAACAAGTGGTGAGAAGAACCGACTCTTTTATCTTCTCATATCGTGGACGAATCTCACATTTTCGTTAATAAATAAAACATGGAATTATACTCTGAGATTAAACAGTGGAAGCATAATGTAATTTCAGAATGGAGCAATTAAAATACTCATCAGCGGAAAAAAACATAGATATCTTATATATTTTTGTTTAAATATATTCTCCCGTTACCATGTATTTACATCTTCCATTTTATATTTTTTTTTTTTAGAAATATTATGTGTAGTGTTGAGCATGTACTACTACAACAAATCTTTTTCAATTTTTATGTTTTGTTTTCAAGTTACACAGCAAAAATTAGTTGCAGGGCCTGGAAGTTTTCGGTTTCAAAAGGGTTTGAAAATACAACAAAAAAACTGGTTACAGAGCATGAAAGTGTTAAAACCACTATCAAGTTTATTTTAAAATTTCGTAGTATTCGTGGCACACTGATTTTTTGGTTTTTCAAAAATATCCAGTTCCCGACCTACATATTCATTTTTAAATATTTAAAACATACCCACTATGTTCGTCGCGATTTCCTCACTACAGTATACTCTCCTTGCCGGGTTTAAAAGAAACTTTAATACAATTATTATTATAGTGTATTTCAAGTAATTAAAGAAGTAGTATATTGTAACGCTGTTTTAAAAGAAATCATCTTAATCGAGGTCTCAAATATTTCCGCCTTACTTGTGATAATAACAAGAAAATTTGTCACGGACTAAGTTGGCAACTGTGGAACTGTTTTCTTGTAAAGTACTCCGCAAGACTATCAAGTTTTCTTCACTTCGATCATTTAAAATGTTATACGGTGAGTTCATATTCCTTTGCAAGGAAATTATGCAAATAGCATCAGTTAAGTATAACTGCTGTAGCTTTTGGCGGCGATAGGTTAATAGGTTTTTGGAACAAAGCAAACAGCGAATTCAATATTTCGAATACATTCTCTACAACTGTGCGACCTCGTGACAACCTTTCCAATGGATAGTTGTCGAGGTTTATTAATTAATGTTTGAGAGTATGGTTTCAATAAATTATTGTGTAATTCAATTGCCTCATCAGCAACAAATACATATGGGAAGAGATTAGTCATATTCGGCAAAATTGCAGATGAGGGTACATTCAGATCTCCTTCCTGGAACAATTTTCCAAATCTGCAGTAGAATATCATTCTTCTACACGAAAATCAACCGTTCAATCCAACATCACAATAATCATAATTTCTGTTTTCGAATGAACTGGAGCCAATAGCTCGATTCTGAAAAACCTCGAATAAATTATTAGAATTCAAGGAACCTGAGTTATCTGGTTTCGTTATAGTTACGTGGTTTTCACCCAATGAGCTCACCGTATTCCAAAACTAATGTCGCATTCCGAATTCGTGGGTATTAGTGGTTTTGAATTGTTTAGTTAAGTAGTTTCATTAACTTCAATTGTTCAGTAAAATATTGACTTTGCAGTACCTGCCATAGTCTAAACACCTACTTCTGTCGAAGTAGTTAATGCGTGTCCCTTTCTGATGTACTAACTACATACCAAGAATCTACTATCTTCTTACCTATAGCTAAGCAGTGGAGAGAGACAATATTATTAGCTCATTGGAATATCTATGTAGAAAGAAGTGTCAACCAGCCAATACAGTGACATCCTTCCCGTACTTCAATGGGGATATAAGAATCCGAAATACCTGTATATAAAAAAACAAAAAAAAAATAAAAAAAATTGGTTAAATGAATAAAAAATATGAAAACTTACCTTCAAAGAGTTCTATAGAACATATAAAATCGTATAACACGTTTCTAACACAGCTTCGCTAAGTAGTTCCAAACACCAAAATCATAGCTATGCAAACTTTTGTGCGATTATTTATGCTCTGGAAAGGCAAAATCTGTAACTAATCTAATAAAACCACACAGACTTACCCTGTTTGTTAGGCAGAAAGAGAGGCACTGAACAAATTTATTGACAGAAGTATTATCAGTAATATTGATCGTGTAAGGTAGCGCTGCATTGAGACTGGTTGGGGCGAGTATTGACGACTGTATTGTCAATCCTACTGATCGTGTAAGATCTGCTTTAGAACCTACTAAAAGGATATTGTTCCACAAAATTTAAGACTTGTCCAAGTGAAAAAAAAAAAAATAAAAAAAAACAGCTGAGTCCTCTGACACCTCAGTTTTTGAGAAATTCTCCTAAGTATCAGCTAAAATCGTCAATATAAGCAATATGGCGAAAATTTGAGTTTGTTTTTCCGTGGGCATTTACTGAAAGTATTTGGTTGCAAAAACACCACTAAAATATGCAGCATCAGTCGAAAAATTGAACATGTGAGCATCACTTGATAACATCGTTCGCTTCAGTCTCAGAAACGACACAGAAAGCACGTTACGAACTTTCCATTCTTCAGTAAGTTATCCTCGTATATATTTACTACCATTACAGTAGTCAATATTTTGCATTAAAAAATTTATCTATTAGTATAATAGACAAGATGTAGCGTTGTCGCACCTACGTCATGTCACGCGGTGACGTAAAGCTATGACGTTGCGATATGACGTCACGCTTTACGATATTATTTGTGGGAGTGCGCGTTATTTAATATCATTTCCAAGCAACAGTGAATAAATTAACTCACAGAACACTGAAATAAAAGTATGTATTGCGTTAAAATCGATATATCAATCATTAGATGCTTATATTTACGTAATATTCTTTTGATATATTCAAGTATTCCTTAAATTCTTTGTCCATAGATATTGTAAGATAAAAGCTTTGTATTTCGAGCATCAGTGCTGCTAAATGTTTGGTTAGAGTATAACTAGCATGGATTAGAATTACAAGTTTCATTTGACGTTAACGCAGAGGGCATGAATAATTTAGTTTTTTTTTCAAAATTTAAACTGTGTCCTATTACTGAAATTATTTGTGTTTAAATTGGCATATTAATTATCAGTTTTTTTACTGAAACATTACATGGTTCAAATGAAAGAAGTTGCAAATTGTTCGCGATATATACGGCCTAAACCACAATGAAATATTACATGGCATAGCTTAAGTTGTTATAGCATCCTTCGTTCTTGCTGGAGTCATTATTTCAGCAGATGTAAGCTTTCTTAGCCGTTAAAATATCGATCTTCATCATAGGTAGCTATTAAGAAAGAAATGTGTCAGAACCTGTGAAGATTTGGGATCAAGTTTATATCGCGATGCATGGAATGTATTAAATTGCGTGTGATTGAAGCTTTGCTTTTTTATCAGAAATTTTAGCGGATATTATGGTTAAGCTGAAATGCAACCTGGACCAAGATGACAACTGAAGCTTTTTGCTACAGCACAATGAACGATAAATTACAATGAGCTTTATTTTGTAACAATTTTGATTAGTTAAGCAACTGCAGAGAAATATCCACGTTATTTAATAACATTTCTAGGCATCCACGAATAAATTAACTGACTGAACATACTTATTAGTTGCTTAGATTTATTTAATATTAGTTTATGTAGAAGTATTCGTTGATATCACATATATGTAAGTTAATTTTCGCAATGCTAGCGGCAGTTTTGATAGATTGTTATTAAAATTTGCACTTGAAGTTACAGCAGAGGGCATGCGTTTTTTTAGTAATTTTTTTTCTGTTACTTAATTCATTACTTCGTTCTAACGAAAGTATTGCTAACATTTTTCGGTTGCGGAGCGTCTTACGTTTCAGAATTTTTAATTTAATTCATGGCGACGTTTCGGAAAAAGGAGGGTGCAAATGTGAAGAAGATGCCATTATAACGAAGCAATTGATACAAATTTCAACAGGGCAGTACCAGTTTCCGGCCGGTGGAAAATATCACCTTCCACCCATTAAAACTAATATTACGTTGGAATGACGTAAGCTGTTAAGATTTATTTTTAATTTACTTTGGTTTTACTGATGCCTTATTTCAGCCGCATGTAACTGTGTCAGCTATTCAAATGTGTTAGTATAATTCTGAATAACGAATATAAGAAATTAAGATTGAAGAACCCTTATAGATTTTTTATTTGGTTTATTTCGCGATGCAATGTGACCATTGAAATGTGATAAGTATATGTATTAATATGCGTGTAAAGTAAGTATTGTTTCTCTGGCGGCATGTTTAGCACATGGAGGAAGGAAATGTTTTCTCCATGGTTTAGCGTAGTACTGTACGTGGTTATGGGATTCTACGATAACCGTGAAGCCGCAATTTGTTGATGGATTCTTATGTAACTCGACTAAAAAAACTGAAAGTAGAGAATAAAATGTTTTGATATCTTACTTAATTCTCGAGATATTGTATCTCAAAATTGACGTGGTTAGGTTGAAATGCGGCCTGGAACAGAAGAAAAATTTCGACATTGCCAAATTTGATGATGATATCGTATGTAACTCGAAGAGACAAATCGAAAACAAATAATACATTTTCTTTCCATATCTCGCTTAGTTCTCGAGATATTGTATCTCAAAATTTAGGTGGTTTGGGGTGAAATCTGGCCTGGACCAGAAAAACAAATTACCAAAACCGCTTTATCTACACGGTGGAAATGCACTATACGAGTTTTATTTTCTTCCTGGTGGTTGTTGTTAGGTTGAAATACGTCCTGGACCAGAGGAAACTTCACCAAAATCACAGTTATAATTGATTTTCAACATGCTATATCTCGAAAACCAAGAAAGATATCAAAAAATTTTATTCTTTATTTTCGATTTATTTCGTCGAGTTCTACAAGAATTCATTATCAGATTGTGGCACCACGGTAATGATTGAACTGCCTGTTGTTAGATTGAAATGCAACCTGGACCAGGATAGCAACAGAAACATTTTGTTATTGCGCAAGGCAATAGGAATTATATTATGATTTATTTTTGTGTTTATTTAAGCGATTGCTAAGAAATGATTTGCCACAATACTGAAGTTGTTATGATTTAATTTAGTATCCTTCGTTTTCACCGTGGTCATTATTTCAACTGTAGGCTATGTAATTTATGTCATCCGTTAACATATCGATCTTCATCGCATTATTAGCGAAGATTGTGGTTTGACTGAAATGCATCAAGTTGACAACTGAAACGTTTTGCTACATCACAATGGATGAGAAATTACAGCACATTGAGCTTTATTTCAAAACAATTCTGTTTAGGTAAGGAATTAAAAAGAAATTAATTGCCAGAATACTCCAAACCCGTCAATTTTGACGGGCTTTGTGGCTAGTTAATTTAATAATAAGTCATCGATATTGCTTTATATATATATATAGGATAAAGGAAACAAAGAAACTGCCGCGAGGCACTGAAAATAAGATAGTATAGGGAAAATAAATAGTTACCCGTCACTTACCACAGATGAAGGCAGGAGGGCGAGACATTTAGGTGTCTCGCCCTCCTGCCTTCATCTGTGGTAAGTGACGGGTAACTGTTTATTTTCCCTATCCTATCTTTTTTATATATATGTATATATAAGAACCCGCACCACAGGTATAGCCTAGGGACCTTCGGACCCTAAATACGGCCCTGCATACAATATTCATACAAGCTAAATCCAAATTAAAAAAAAAAAAAAAAAAAAAAAAAAAAAAAATGGCTGCTCTTCCGCTTTTTTCTATGCAGACAACATTCCCTTAATAGTTTATCAGTGAATTAACAGCACAAGTATCAAATCCTCATATGCGTGGGTCCCAGCTAATATGGAATAAGAAAACTAGTTTGTAGACAATCCCACAGAAAGTACAGCAGGGTGGCCGTTGGATCATACGATATTTTAAAGCTTGTTAGTAGAGGTAACAGTCATATTAAGAAACGAGGTGATTGTAATGACTATGTTGAGATGAAGACAGCGGTGTAGCTAGGTCAACAAGGGCCCCGGTGCAAAAAATTTATTTTGGGCCCTCAGGCCAGATGGGAGACCTTTTTTTGTTTTGTGTTGTTGGTAGGGGCCCCCAGAGCTGAGGCTGGGGCCCCTGAGTTGTGCTTGGGGGCCCTCTGAGCAGTGGTTGGGCCCCCCCCCTTTTGAGCAGTGAGGGCCCTTAGTGAGGTTGTCAGTTTGCCGTGAAAGCCCGTGGGCCCTCTGAACTGCGCTTGGGGGCCCCCAGAGGTGCGCTGGAGGCCCCATCAGGTATGCTTGGGGGCCCCCTGAGCGTAGGGGCCCGGTGCACTGCACCGACTAGCCACATAGTAGCTACGCCCCTGGATGAAGATATAACTTCAGAGAGGAAATGATGGATGCCTGCGTCAAACCCACCGAGAGACTCCTGACAGAAGAAAGCGGAATTTAATAAGCTCTGCTTCATACTACGTTCACTAACCCTGTACTATCCCACTGCTGATACGCTTTCCGGCAGAAGCAATTATCTAAGAAAACTTTTACTGTGAGAGGGAGAGATATTGCTTCCACCCGAGTAAAGGGGCGGCACAGCCATTCTCCTCCGGGCAGGGAAATTCATCGCCTAGCCGGCAACAAGAAAGGGGATCTCCCCAGGGCAGGACGGGGAACCCCCTTTCTCTGACAACACTCATTGTCGGCCGGAAATTGTTTCCGCAGCACAGCAGCCGCGCAAGAACACGACACCGCACATAAATCTCTCAGTCACTTCGAGGAGGCTCTGCAGATGCAATTTATTCATCTGTCAGAGACATCCCGCTGCGCTCTTTGTTTCTTGAGTAAGAAGATGAAGTGAGTTGCTGATATGCTATGAAGGGAACTCTTCTATATACTACAAAAGTGCCCACAAGAATTTATAAATTCTCTCTTATGACCAGTGATAGTAACACTTATCATCTAACGCAGTGTCTCTCAACCCTTGGTCCGGCGAAGATGGTACAGGTGGTCCGGCAGGTAGATTAATAAAGTTTAAATACCGTATCCGTACTGTAGAAGGGCATAAGCAAGTTTAAAAGCACAAATATGTCAATGACCAGGCAAAAATCTGTTATTTCCAGGATATAAAGATACGACAGAATAGTAACTACAATAATCTATTAAATTTCAGATTGGCAGGAGGAAAAAAGCTGCCTTTCGTTTAAGGATTAAGTTAATTGGCCGTTTTCTGAGTGTTTTGTAGTAGGTGTAAGATACCGCAGTACATGGTGGGGTTGGTGAAGTAAGACTGGTGAAGTAAACAAAAATGAAAGGTGCCCGGTCTTTTTTTTTTAATTTATTTTGGCGTGTAAATCGATGACATAGTGTAGCATCCAGTTTGCGGTAACATCATATATATTTTTCAATAAGTGTTTTTTTTTGTGTCACAAGCCATTATCTCCCTTCATGCCTAACGGAAATCGATAAATGAAGTATCATTTTAAACATGAATATAGCCACTTTCGTCACATCATATTTTAAGAAAGTAATTTTTGCAGATTCGAATCTTAAAGGCCAAAAATGTCAATATTTAGAATAAAAAGGTTTTTTTATGTCACGATCCATTTATCTCCTTGTATATCAAACCGAATTCGATAAATGAATTATCAATTTTAAAGATTAAGCTCTCCGCTTTGGTGACATCATATTTTAAGAAAGGATTTTTTTGGAATTTGACCCTTAAAAGGCAAAAGTATCATTATTTCCATAACGTTTTTTTTTCTCGAGCCATTTATCTTGCTTGGTATTGTGGTATGACAGAGTCATCCGCCAATGAATATTAATAAATAATCATAATTAATATTCAATTTTTATTATATTTGTTTATTTAAAATGTAAATTGTAGGGTTAATTGATACGTAAATAATTATGTATTAAGACTGGGTGGCCAAATTTATTATTATATAATTTAATTCATTACAAAATTGCTGTTAAGAAAGTATTAAATGTGGAAAATTGTTGGAACTGCAGTTTTGAGTGTTCAAATAGCCGGACAATGTCGAGCGCTTGGTGACATCCAGGCGTCCGTACACAATGGATCGGGCAGTGGAGGACGCTCAAATGCCGTTAGGTTGTGAGGACGATGGCCCCGCTCTCCGCTTGAGGGGTGCAAGGCAGGGAAATGTGCGCGAAACGAGTGACGAATACTAGCTACGGCACGAAACACGTGATTGTGGGCTACGTCGCAAAACCAATCGTGAATGGCTACAGGGTTCATATTTGTTAATCAAAGGCTTCTGTTCCATGTACGGAGAGAGGTGAAACTGGCTTTCCGTGGCGGGAGAAGAGGACGCCATGAGAGAGGACTTGCTGTTGAGACGAGCTGAAGTGTAGACGTGTCGTCCGACACACTCTCGTAGCTGTAGGTTCATGACTGCATCCAGTCGCTTATTGGCTCAGATGTGGCCGGAAACTGAGTTTTTCACCTTGCTAGAGGCCATCAGCAGATGCACTAGCGTGGATGGGTCCGCGAAATCGCATTCAACAGTGACACAGCGTGTCACACTTCGTCGACCAGATGCGACAACGGTAAAGTACCAACGGAAAGGTCCATGGTTCTATAGGGTTTTTAAGGAGGCTTGCAAACCCATAAGCGACTCCCGAGATTAGATTCTGCGCTCTCATCACGATAATATTTACTGAGCTAACCAACTTTTCATGTTCATTAACTTGAACTTTTTAAGCATCTTGCTCATTATTCAAATGATGTTTTTCATTTTGCTCCTGGGATTATTTTGTAAATGTTAACTTTAATTTGTTGGCCTGCGACGCCACTTTAATATATATTAACTTTACGAAATCTTTGAAATATTTAAAATCTGTTCATGTTTGACATTTATCCGGCAAATTGTAAACGCCGGGAATTGCTTGTTTATTGTCTTTGATTATATTGTGTTTAACGTAACGTTAAATATGCCCGGCCTTGTATAAGCCAGAAGACAGAATAAATTGAATATTATTTTGTGTAACTTAAATTCTTGCAGCATTCAAGGTTCTAGTTCACCAATTAACAAAATTATAAAATTAATTATTATATTCATGATAAAATTTGGACGTGATAGTATCCCTCCCCCCCTCTCCGAACCAACCGTTCTATACAATATCTAACCGAAATCTGGAAATGAGGTATTTTTTAGATATTAATCTCTCCGCTTCGGTCAAATCATATTTTAAGAAAAGAATTTTCCAGAATTCGACCCTTAAAGGGAAACAGTACCATTATTGCCATAACGCATTTTTTTCATCACGAGCCATTTATTTCCCTTGATATCTAATCGAAATCGATAAATGAGGTATCATTTAAAAGATTAAGGTCACCTGTCAGAGGAGCAGTCTTGCATATAGCTTTAAATTTGCCTTCAAACTAGAGGGAAGGACGGAGGGTCACTACATTTAACGCCTTCTTAGGTATTTACGCCTCGTCAATGTCGGTGTAATTAGAAGGGTTCTAGGGCAAAACCGCGACGGACAAAAGCGCGACGGACAAAAGCGCGACGGACAAAACCGCGAACGGACAAAACAGCGAACGGACAAAACCGCGAAAGGACAAAACCGCGAATACAGAAAAACCAGGAATACATAAAACCACAAGAGTTCGTAGATTCTTAGCGTTACCAAGGGTGCACCACGAGGAGGTGATCTACGTAACACCCCATTATTTTTTTATTTAAAAAAATTACACAAAAGCATGAACATTATGGAAAATAAAAATACAATATAGATGGATTATACGAAATATACATCAATAAACCATTAATAAGTTAATATAAATTGTAACAAAATACACAAGCACACTATCTAATAATCGAAATTATGAACTATACCAGAAAGAAATTTCTGTGCATCGCTACAATCATATTCACTAACTAAATTGAAAATCGACTTGGTGACTCTCGCATATGTCATTTTCTGTATTTTTCTATCTCCCCTTCCATATTGCACCAATTTAACCTTCGTCAGATTTTGCTGCTTCTTGAAAGCTTCTATGAGTTTCCAAATTGTAGGATGGCTTGATCCAAGTAATAACCGAAAAGCATTGTGCCAACCTTCGACGGAGTTGTTGGTTCTCTCTAACGAATTTTTAACATTCTGGTTTTGGTTCCAAATTTCGATTGGAAGTAGTGGTTCTCGTCGTCGATTTCCTCGAAGAATACGTCCAATCCATGTATCATCAATCTAATCCAAAAGTGGAGAGAATTCCTCGTCTGCAAACTCCCTATCACAGAGTTCTTCATAAACAGAGATGACTTCTGAAACAGGAAGAAAGGCAATTGCTGCAAGTTTCTTTATCTTTGTTTGAAATGTGATGTCTTCTTTGTCATTGTACTTTTCTTGAAATCCCGGTATTTCCTGACTTTTTCGCCAAATGCACTGTTTAAAATGGAAGAAACATCCAGTAAGTTTTACTCCAGGAAAAGCTTCTGCGAAAGCGTTCATTGCAGCTTTTTCGAAATCCAGCATTATCATTTGCAGATTCGATCCAATTTGCGGCTCTATTTCTTGTAAAATTCTTATAAGTCTTCTATATGTCTCCTCCCTTTTGTTTGGAAGTAAAGCGAAAATCGATGGTAGTGAGGCATCTTCTTTAAATCCGTGAATAGTATAAAGCTGGCTGAAAATAAGTGGACAAACAGAGAACGTCCCATCGACAAAAATTGCATTTGATTCTTTCAGAGTTTCAAGGTTTTTTTTTCGTTCCAAAAATTAATATACGATCCTCTCTTGGACCACTGTCGTGCAAAAGAAATATTTCACCGTTTATTTTTGTATATTCTTCAGGAATTTGAAGCCCTGTTCTTGATAATGGATTCGGTGGTACTCCTCCAGATTTTTGTCTTTCTCTTCTAATTTCTCTTGCAAGTGAATTGGTGGATGGTAGTGCTCCAGAAACTTCATCGGGCATCCCTGCAAATAATGATGCAAGAACAGTTTGGGGTGCCTCTAATGTGGTTGTAGCCTTTTTCAGCATTTCAAGTCGAACCTCTTTTGCTTTTCTTTTCGCTGGTTTAGCAGAATGATTGTGTAATCCATTCGTTTCTGCAACGTTTGATTGATTTTCCAATGTAACTCTTGCTGGGCATCTTGTACTGTCATAACTGGTGCATCGCCAATATTTTGGAAGACGGTCGAGATTTACTTCTTTCCTTTCTTGCCTAAATGTATATCCTTTATAAACGAGGTGATTTCCCCCTTTGTTATTTTTTACAAACACGAGAGCCATTATTCAGGAAGATACACAATCTCTTCGGTTAACTGACCACCACAGAATGCTTGGATCTGCCATACCGGCCTTGCCTCGGAAATGCCCGAACGTCTCCGGGTTTTGACTTTGGCTGCCGAATTTTCCATTTGCATGCGGGGATTTCTCCTGCGACGGCAGGCAAATTGTTCGCTCGACTTGAAAAGGGTCAGTTAGGCCGAACCTACCGGAGATAAGCGAGTCTTCCCACTCACTCCATTGTGAAGGCCATTGTCACTCTTCTCAGGTATACAGAAGCCCCATTAAGCTGCATTCCCACCGCGCGTCGGGTCTAATTCTTTATTAACCTCAACCAAAACAAAATCGTCAAATGCGAAGTGATGACGCTTGACAGAATAATATTTTGGTGCATAAGAGATCAATGAGTGAGGGGATAACTTGTAGATTATAAATTACATATACACAATATGAGTTACAGTACTCCATAATAAAGTAACCCTAGCTGCGATCCACAAATCATTTAAAACTGCGTTAGGATAATATTTTGATGCATAAGAGATCAAAAAGTGAGGGGATAACTCGTAGATTATAAATTACATATACACAAAATAAATTACAGAGAGATCAAACAGTAAACTGCGTTAGGATAATATTTTGGAGCATAAGAGATCAAACAGTGAGGGGATAACTCGTAGATTTGTCCGTTTCGCGGTTTTGTCCGTTTCGCTGTTTTGTGCGTTCGCGGTTTTGTCCGTTCGCGGTTCTGTCTGAGCGGTTTTGTCCTCGCGGTTTTGTCACTTCGCGGTTTTGTCCGGACACGATTAGAAGCGGGAAAGAACTGCGGGCAGACAACGAGAAGGGATTCGGCAGTGGCATTTTTGAAGGAAACATCCCAGCATTAGCCACGAGTGATTTCGGGAAAACATGGAAAACCGAAATCAGGACGGCAAGATGTGGGACTCGAACCAGAATCCTCCCGAATACCATATCTGAGCGTAACCACTTAGTCTCGGTCCATTAAAGGCGAAGATAAAAAAAAAAAATAAAAAATAAAAAAAAAATATTGGGATGCAATTTCACATCGCAGCACCAAACCTAACGCTTATATCAAAATTCATTTACGCCATTGCATAATGAAGGAATTTCCTTCTCTGAGTGTGGGCCGTGTACCGTATTACTTTCGTGCAGAGAGTAAGGGACCGCGTTAATATTTTGAGTTAGTATCCCTACGACTGGAAACTTAAGACCAGTATAAATTCAGATTGATTTCGTGGGCTGTGTTGACTTCAGTTCGTCACCGTGAATTAATGGATTATTCTAAATGATTGGTGTAAATTTACAAGTTGGATAAATAAATAACTTTCTTAACTAAACAGATTTATTGTTTCTTAATTAAGATCTGGAAACTCGCGCAAGTTTATCCCAAGAGAATCTTGGAATCTTTGATGAAGGCTGTAAAGAAGCACGTCTAATGTAGGTACGTTAGATCTCTATATGTCTTAAAATAATTATAGGCACAAATTATGTTAGCGCTTCATAAATTTCAAAAAGATTTGTACTCCTTGATGTTCATACGTACTCTACCCTATTCTAGCACAGGAATATCAATCCCGGCGCTCATAATTTGGAATCATAATTTGCACCTGAAACAAGAAGTGTTCAATTGGTTCTTGTGGAAATTAAGGGAGGATATAAACAGTTTCTAGTACTACATCGATTCTTCTTTTGCAGTCATGCTGACGGAGCTATTCTTCGGGTAGGTACCACAATGAAGTGTTTCCGGTTGCTCACACGTAATACCATACTCGTATGTATACGAGCGATTTAAATCACCCATCGCTACATTTCTCCCTTACCTTATTCAACCAGTTATACACTACTACGAAGACAATCGTATATGCAATTGGTAGTGTAGTCCCGCCACTATCAAACATTGGGACACATCCTTTTTCATATATAAAAAAAATGAATATATTTCAGGATATTCGTTTTTTTAAACTGATGTAGTCATTACGGCAATAAATGTATGCATGTCTTTTTACCTATTTAAGACATTAAAGAATTATTAATTGTCCATAGATAACATATAAGTTGCACCTTTAATAAATAGCTAATTCTGAATAGCTGCTGGACACAAAATAAATGTAGCGGGTTAAATTGGTCTTCAAATATAAATTAATCATACTATTCAATGTTTACCCTGTATTAAAAGTTGTAGAAACAATACAGAGTTATTCGAAGGCGCTGTCAAAGATACAACATTTAATACATTTTTAAGTTTAGTTACTTCGTCAGCAAGATCGTGCTTCCTTGCAGATATATTTATTTAATCAATAAAAAGTACAGATTTCATTCAGAATCCAAACAACATCGTTCAATACATAGTTTTAAAATTTTACCATTTGTAGTCACGCTTGACATTCTGGAGGCAAAAATTTTATCTCCAAGTAAGTATATTACAAAATTGCATTTGATTTGTGCACCTTGATTTTGTAAATTGGATAAACTATTAATCCACTCCCAGATGTGACATAACTCATCGAATTACAAAATCAGGGCAAGCTTCGTATTTATTATTATTTGTCAACCATTTTTATGGATTAACTGATGACGATTCTTATTAGAGTCTTGAGTACTGACCGTCATAAAGCGTAGTCACCACGACTGACGGATTGCTTGCTGACCGTCCAGCATACCGGAAGTAACTTATTCCAACGGGAGAAGTTTAAGTGTTGCCATCTGTCTGCGGTTTATGTAACTTATATTCTCTGTGATAGGTATTTTTTGTTTGTGAAATCTGCAGTTTATGAGGTGGAAACAGAATCGTTCCAATATTAGCCTAGGTGATTGCGGAAAATCGCCTAAAAGCTACAATCAGGATAGCCGGTACTCGAGGGCCAGAATTCAAACCTGGTCCCGTTGTATTTCCCCACAATGGCGGTTTACTTCGTATTTAAAACATCATAATATAAATAAATTCACAATAAGCTACTCAGATTGTTTTCAGCAAATAATAGATGCCTGAGGGTAATTAGCGTCCAGCTTGCAACAAAGTCCAGTTGCGCAGGACGCTGTCCGCGTCCCAGTACAGTGGATTTTATATGGACTGCTTCAGATGAACCTGTTTGCTACGCAGATGAACTCGGCGCAATCTGTCTGTCGTCCTGTTTACGTCCTCCCAGTGGAGGCGGGAAGTTGAGCACTACTTCAGCAGATGAGATTCTGTGCACTGAGTGGTTGCCTTGTTGCGTGTCCCAACATTAAGTGATTGTAACACTGGCTGACTCAAAGTGTTAACGTTACCACGTGTTTTACGATGCACGGCATGTGAAGATGCTGCTTGCAATCTTAGTGGATAAAAAAGTAAAATACAAGTTTATAATTTTATAGTGCGATTTATATATTCTTATGACTGCCACAGTAAATCAAATCCCAAGTCAACACTCAGATGTAAAAGAACTTTGTCAGAAAACTTATTCATATTTACAGAACTATAATACAACTCAAATAACTCAATATTCGTTATGTGAAGAACAGTTCTCTCTGATAAAAATCGTAAACATAGAAATATGGTGGTACAATCTGAAAGACCGGAAGACAGTTCATAATAAACAAGAAATTTCACGTAGAAAATTTCACAAAATTGATTTCAGATCGCGCGTGTGATTAGTGTCACGGGTTGAGGCGTATGCATTACAACGTAATAGAAAACTTTTTACTCTCACCAGAATAACTACTGTATAGTAAAGCTACTGTATATCTACATACATTATGGTGGACACATAAATAAGATGAAACGTGTGTACATGTATGCAAACTATCATCAACTTAGAAATAACAGTATTTGTGAAACGCGAAGGTCTTTATTCTATGCTGATTGAATATGAAACTCATGGGCTTAGATTAACAGAATATACTAGATACACAACAACAAAAAGACTTCTTGAGGAAGACACAAACGTTGGGAAGAACAAAACAATTTTTTAAATGAATGCTTAATTTCCTAACTGGATGCTTGCAGTGTGCCTTTACAGTTAACGGGGTCTCATATAATGTAAAACTTACGTTTGAAGTTCCCCAGAGAAGCTTCACAGAACTTCTTTTTCTTATTTCTATAAATGATCTTTTGGCAATCTGATCGCATAGTGTTACAGAAACATCCATAAGAGATGTGTTAATATCGGTATTTCTGGTAAAGAAACTAAATTAAAGTGATCTTACTAACTAACGACAGAAATGCATATATTCACGCTTTGTTGTTTTTTATTATTATTATTCTTGCTGCATGCCTTGTCGACGTCGAGGTCATTATATGCCGGAAGGGACTGAGGCCACGGAACTAGAAAAAATTCTGTTTTTTGAAGGAACCATTCTGACATGCGCCTAGAGGGATTTTTAGTAACCACGGAAAGCCCAAATATGGATGGTCGGACTTAGATTCGAACCCGTGTCCTCCCGATTGCGAGGCCAGAGCGTTACAGCTCACTCACCACACTCCGTGCACTGTGTCAATGCACCCTCTCTGAAAATTCAACGCCTGGATTCGTATACAGCTGATGGACGTGCACATGTCCTGCTCTGGGCATATGAAATGGCTTTGGTTCGAGGTACACGTTAACTCTAGGTCCAGCCATGACCTAGGCGGAATTCCTAGCAAATCGAAACTGTGGCATGCGTCACTCACACAACACCCCTAGGCAAGGGCGTATCCAGGATCAGAACCGGGGGGGGGGGGCAACATCTGAATTGGAGGGGGGCGGGAATTGGTTTTTTTTTCCCGAGGAAATGGGGCGGGGGACTGAAATATGACGATTTCGTACAAAATAAAACTCAAACCTATTGAAGAAACTATTTATATTATTGATTAACATACTAATCCAAGGACCTACCATGCAGTTAATCAAGATCGTAACTCAATTATAGTTTTTTATGTAAACATTAATTGTCTCAGATTCTCAAAAAAAAATTCAATAACTTAATTAACTTAATTTGTCAATATCTCACTGTGTACTTTCACGAAATTTAGATGCACACTCATCAGGCATAATCCAGTCAATCTTTCCTCTCCCATAGTGCTCCTGAGCCAGTTCTTCACTTGTCGAAGCGTACTGAAGGCAACTTGATTTTTCTTCTAGAGGGGGGGAGGGCGGGATACGCCCATGCCCCGAGGTCTCCTGGACAGAAATGCCGAGCTCGTTCACTTTTCTAATAGTATAGCAACGGACAATGCAGTGTACTATTAATTTCGATATTGATTATTACATTAGGAATGGTTGTGGGATTATACCACCGAACATGTTAACGAGTGCCTGCCGCATGCCTTCAACGAAGTTATCATGGATCACAAACTTCTCTTTTTTCAGTAATTCGCCTGAATTAACGTTGTTTGATGTCTAAGTGAATCTACCGTTCTCAAATCTTTCAGTCATTCGATGCCCACTGTTAAACTTCGTGAAACGTCTAAGCTTGCCAGCAACTTTTCGATCAACATCGTTTGTTTATTTTATATAGAGTACCGCACTCCTCATGCCACTGTGTACTTTGCTGATGCTTCCTGTACATTATAACGTCCTGGGGTGGTGCTGATAAGAAAAGACCCTGGAAGACGAATAGTGATAGCTTGCGACACATCGCCAATGAAATACGTGACCTGGTTAGAGTTTCTCTTCTACCAATACTGTGCTGTTCTGTTTTATACCTATCCATCTTATTTCCACAACCAAAAGGCTGCGATTTAGAATCCAGTTGGAAACCGCAATTCCTGAAACAGTAGGGAAGGTTTCTTGAAATTTGTGCAGGAACCCACTAAAGCAAACAGGCATTAAATGTCTAACCATTACTTGATGCAGGATATGCAGCATTGGCATACTCTATGGTCAACTTCATTTTAAAAAATAAATAAATAAAAGAACCGGGCGTAATGCGTGAGCAGCAACGCTCTGGTCTCGCCTTCAGGAAGACATGGACATCCAGATTTGGGGTTTCCATGGTTTCCCCAAATCACTCCAGGCGAATGTCGGGAAGGTTTATTTTTCAAAACGCCTTGGCCGAAATCATTCCATTTCCTTGCCTCCCATCCTTTCCCGCCTCTAATGACATCGGCGTTGTAAACGGCGTAAAGCCATAAGCAAAAATAATTGAGGTGCCTATTACATCAAAACTTTGTAAACAAAATTATAAAATTTTACTAACATACTTCTGCTGCTGTTAGACTTTCCATTTTCGTAACGTGAAATGAGGGGCGTTTAAAAATACCAGTAGACCCATAGGCTGCTATTTTGAATCCAGCTGAAAGCCGCAACAATTCGTGAAAGCGTATGGAAGGTTTCTTGAAATTAGTGCAGGAATCCACTAAGACAAAAAGGCATTAAATGTCTAACCATGCAGGATATGCAGCATTGATATACTCTATGGTTGTCTCCAATTTTTGCTTAAAAATGATAATAATAAAAACAACCGAGTGTTATGGGTTAGCGGTAACGCTCTGGCCTCGCGTTCTGGAGGACTTGGGTTCAAACTCCCGCCCAGGATTTGGGTTTTCCATGGTTTCCTCAAATCACTCCAGGCGAATACCGGGATATTTCCTTAAAAATGCCGTGGCCGAATTCCTTCCCGTTCTTTGCCCCCATCCTTTCCTGCCTATAATGACCTCGACATCGACGATCCATAAACCCATAAGCAAAAAAAAACGTAAAAGTGCATATTAAATCAAAACTATGAAACCAAAATTATAAAATTTAATTAAAATATTTCTGCTGCTGTTGGACTTGCATGAGTGGCATTTAAACAAGCAGCAGACAATAATTTTGACGACAAACTTTATTGTCCTGTTGCTTTTGTCCTGTGTCATCATATACACTAAAATGTGAGAAGTCATGAAACTGCGCTCCAATAATGAGTGGGGTCTCCTTTTGCTCGGCGAAGTGTATCAATTCAAAGTGGTAACTAACCAACTAGTCGGTAGAAGTTCCCAGCTGTAATCTGCGTCACTGCCTGTAATAGCTGCTGATCCTCGTGCATGAACGCCTCTGTCCCTAATATGCTCCGCCGGGTCCCTGTCTGGCTATCTAGGACGCCAAATTGTGTGTTGGCAGAGGTCCTCAAACAAACCGTGTGTGACTCTGGTCCTGTGCCGCATCGCATTATGGCACTGGAATTCCCATCGTAATCGAGGTGCGTGAAATCAAATGTTCACCAAGCAACTGTCTTGAATTATTCAGTTTGAGCAGAGGAAAGGGCCTATTCCCGACACCATTATGTAACCTATAGCTGTTTAATCGTGTCTTTCTGACAACCTGAACCCATAGAATTTGCGCCACATCCGATAACCTTTTGTTTTATAACTAAACAGCCATTTGTAAGATTTTTTAGCTAGTGCACTCTTATTTTAATCTCCAGAGTCATCAAGTGTAGCCTGCCCTAATTTCAGTCTTTTAATGAGTATTGATCTTTAATATTCCATGTGACTCTTTACCAAGTACCGTCTGCGTTCATTTAGATAGACCGTATTTAAATAGAGTCGAAAATTATAGGCCAATCTGTTTGACATCAGTGGTAGGTATCTTAATGGAGAGATTGATAAGCAACCACATCAGAAATATATGTGAAAAGCGTAATTGGTTTTCATATAGGCAACATGGCTTTATGCAAGGATATTCATGCGAATCTCAGTTAGTGGGATATATGCAAGATATTTCGGATGAAATGGACAAGGGATGCCAAATTGATAGTGTAGCACTACATCTTACAAAGGGTTTTGACAGAGTGATCCGTAAAATGGTAGTAAATAAGGTAAAAACTATTGGAGTGCATGAAAATGTGATTTGCTGTATAAAATAATTTTTAAAAGGTAGAAAACAGAAAGTTAGTTTAGGAAATGCAGTATCAAAACAAGTGGAAGTAAAAATGGGAGTGCCGCAGGGTAGCGTATTCCGATGATTGCTATTCATTATTCAAATGAACAGTTGTTTTGGTCGTTTACTATCTGAAATTAGATTGTTTGCAGATGACATAATAATGCTATATAAAAGGATGAAAACGGCAGAGGACTGTAAACAGCTGCAGGGTGATCTGGACAGGATATCTAGCTGGGTTGGTAAACATGGGATGAAGATAAATGCAAAGAAGAGTCAGCTTATTAGATGCACGGATAAAAAACTACATGTTGATTATGATTGTATCGTGGGGAAAGAATTGCTTGTTGAAGACTTGAAATTTAAATATCTTGACATTACATTTGATAACAACCCTAACTTGGTAAGACACATTGGACAAGTAGTAGGAAAAGGTTCCAAAATTCTACACTTGTTGGAGATGGTGATTAGCGGATGTACGAGAGAAGTAAAGGAATTGGGTTACAAAACTTTGGTCAGACCATTGTTTGAATATGGTATTGAAGAATGGGACCCACATTTTGAGTATCAAATACAGGAGTTGGAGAGGGTGCAGAATAGGGCTGCTAGATTTGTTTCTGCATGTTACCGCAGAACGCAATCAGTAACAGATATGATAAAACAGCTGGAATGGGATTGATTGGAAGACAGGAATAGTATGAACAGGATCATGGGAGTGTACAAGGCATATATAGGTGATGAGGCCTGGAAAGATATTGGTGTAAGAATTAAAAGTAGTGCATGGCACGGAAAAGAAAAAAAAGGTGAAAGTATTTAAAGTTGAAATTTGTAGAAGGCAAATATAGGTGGGTGAAGGAAAGGGGGTAGATGGGTGTGTAGGGAAATGGCCACCGGAGCGAACGCTCTATCGTAATTAAATTAAACTAAATTAAAATTTAGTTAATAAATGTAGTTGCAAGGCCACATACGTATGAAAGAAGTCTGTTTCAATATTAGCTATATATATATTTTATATTCAGAAGCAGTTTACCAGTCCGTCTTACACTGTAATACATATAATATTTCTATCTATATAAATAAGGAATTTTATCTGTGTGCTTTATTCAGTATTCCTCAGGAATATCAAGGATTCTTTTTAAAATACCAAACAAGTCCACTTTCCTAGCACACCACACATTTACCACTGACAGTTTTTAAATGGATATTGCTGCTGAAAAGTTACGAGTATTTTATCCGCGATATTAGAGAGAGATAGTAAGACATACTTTGTCATTTAAGGAAGTAATGGCAGCTGTCTTACGTTCATTGACTGCCTCCATGAGTCGTGAAGCAACGATGCACAGATTCAACGCGAACGCTAACACTGCAGCAAATGAATAGAATGGCCTTTTAATGCACCTAATTGGTTTTATAGTTACAAACTTAACGATACCTTCTCTTTACCCTCGAATCGTGGCTTCGTTCCTTCATTGTAACTCTAGATTATAATAGCAGTTTCCTTGCCGTATGGCCCCTTTTGAAGAGAAGTCAACGATTAGCTTTATTTTTGCCTACCACCTACAATAAGGGTTCCCAAACAATTTCTTGTCACGCCCTCCTTCTGTCAAAAGAATATTCTTTTCCCCTTCCCAAAAATTTTATAGTTAAAAGGGAAATTCTATTTCTCAATACTAACTCAGAGACCGAGCGTGGTGGTGTAACGGTTAGCGTTCTGGCCTCGCATTCGGGAGGACGCCGGTTCGAATCCCCATACGGGCATCCAGATTTGGGTTTTCCATGGTTTCCCTAATCACTCCAGGCAAATGCCGCGATGCTTCCTTCAAAAGGCCATGGCCTAATTCCTTTCCATTCCTTGACCCCCATTCCTTCCCGTCTCTAAAGACCTCGCTGTTAAAAGACGTTAGCAAAAAAAAAAAAAAAAAAAAAAAAATCTCAGAGGAATCTTACTGTGTGTTGTTAGAATAAAGGTTTTCAATACTAAGAGGCGATGGAAGAGATGTAGTATTTCTGACAGTGTAGAGCTAGGGTATCGTCCACACGGTAGGCAAAGCAACCTCACTCCTTTCGTGGGGTGCAAAGACATGTCCGGGGGACGGGGGGGGGGGGGGGGGCTGCAGTTTTTGAACCTATAACCGCACCAAACTGTCTCTTCCACTCATCTAGGAATCAGCGCATATGTCGGCGAGTCCAGTCAAGCCAGTGACGTCGGTAACGAGCTGAGTAATGCCTCTGTGTCATTCTTCACCAAATATCGCTGCACGATTCGAACAGACCCATCTCTTTGATTAACTGTGGTGGTCAGTTCATGCATACTCCCTCCTCCGCTGATACAGAAGTATCTGCTTATCCGTCGCAGGTCTCAGTATTTCAGAAGACCTGTCCTGTCATGGCAATGTCCCGTGTGGGATGTAACACCGACCATGAGATACTCTCGATACACCTTGGACACTTTGACGCAGAATCCTAAATTTCGCAACCACTACGAAAATGTTATGCCCCATGCTTTAGGCCGCAACTAACGGTTGATTGTCGTCTGACAGTCATTATCAAATTAATAAACGTTTCACAGCTACTTACGAGCCAACAGGTAGCACTGACTGCCATGTTCCAATTTATTCTCTCATAAGGTGATGCGTGCTCCACTTTTACATTTCCATCCTTCTATTTCATTACTTTTTCCTTATCAGTGCACATTAAATTAAATGCCTTCATCGAAAAGGTTCAGATAAAGCTATGTAAAAACAATTTAACATGTTAAAATTTGATCACTTATCAAATGAATAAGGAAGAACCTGTCTCTGAAATGTATAAGTTCGTTAAGCTTTCATTGACCCGTCAAATTAACCTAAACACAACCACCAATCATGAATTATGTCAAATGATATTGCGATTTGCGATACCCCAAAAACTGAAAATTAGTTTAAATTTTAATATCTAAAATCTCCAAGATCATCATACAGACTCCTTACTGCAGAGTTCGAAGTTATTTCGATGTTTTATTATTTTCTGTTACAGAAAGCATTTTGATTCCAAGTCCTCTAATACAAGCAGTTACAGTAACATTCAGGGATTGGTATCGTTGAATCTTCCTCTCTCGTATACAGACGCTAAGGCTCTCTGTTTTTACAATCCTCATTAAGGTTACAGTCTTCTCCGGTGAGTGCACGAGGCACAACTGTGTTGTCAAAGAGCACGTGTGTTTTATGTGCGGTACGGTGCGTTTAGAACATTCCTTGCAGTGACGTAAAACACTCATAGCTTTGTTTTACTACAATAATAAGTAACGAATATTCATCCTCCAACGAAGCTCGTTAGTTTATGACATTCCCAGGAGAGCTGTTAAATTTTTATTTCTTAATAAGCCACAGTGCAAATAAACCGTGTTCCTTCTTCGGAGTGAATTTATTGAATATCCCATTTTGAAAATCGGTTAATCGAAGTTCCAACAAATATTGAAAATCTCTGATAGCATTTGATGTACGTACCTATCTCCCCTCTAACCGAGTTGGTGACAATTCTGCTACAATCTTACTACTTTCAAAGTTACACAGAGATTTCAATAAAGAAACCTTTCAACGCTTAACACGAGCGATGATAAGTGAGAAGTTTTTAAATACCGAACGTGGTGGGTGAGCGATAACGCTCAGACCTCTCATTCGAGACGACGCAGATTCGAATCCCCGTCAGGGCATCCAGATTTGATTTTTCAATGGTTTCCTCAGATCACTCCAGGTGAATGCCATAATGCTTCCTTTCATCTACGAGTAAAACGTCACTTATGACCTTTAGCGGCCATTAAGGTTATTTGCTATGGAATTTTCAATTAACTTTACACACCAACCCCTTGGCTCAGATCAGATAGTACCATGACGGCATTCGATGCATGACACAGGGAAATGATAGTTCAATCCCATATTGTGGAAGCAATTACACCATTGAGCAGTTCAGAAGAGGTAGTGGTGTACGATTAAAATCAAAAAATTTGCACCAGAATCCTCAGTTAAATAACAAAACTATGCGCATTGCTTAGGAGTCATGGCATAGAGCACTCTTAATGTTGAATCGTCCCTCGCCAGGGGACTTTGAATTTGGTGGCATGCTCGACTACTTGCGGAAAAATAGGTTTGACTGCGCCTCCACCGGATTTCACCCCCTTTCGTTCATTCAGAACACTGATAGAACATAACATTGAACACATACATATTAAAATCGCCCATACTAAACAGTAATAGTTAAATACACTTGCATCGTAATGGAAAACCACCACAATTCCAATACCCAAAACAATTGCTATGGAGAACCAACTTCATCCACGTCAGCTGCCAACGCCTGGGTCACCGGTTATCGTAATCATCATCGTTAATTAACTGTATTAATGTTTTAGTATTGCCTATCTTTGAATATTAGATCCTAGGCGTGCGTTAACGGCATCATCACGGACAAACCACTGGACGATTCAGACCTTATTCACACCAAATGTTTTTTGATGTGGCGCGAAAGGTTTTTGTGTCATTCCGACAGTCGGCGCTGGAATCCAGTAGCAATTTCATCTGCGAAAAGTCTACAGTATCAATAGGTTCAGGAGTTCATCGTGGATGATTCGGTTTATTCATGCACAATGGATTTTATGTATAAAGATGCGGAGTTTTCTGACAGTCGAAGTGTACACCACGAGTGATGTTTTAAATTATGGGATTCTATACTGGTTTTTATATCGTAGTCTATATATACATGCATATAAACACACGCCAGGCAGAATCACTTAAAATATTGCTTGCAGAGCAGCCATTTGAACAATATTTAAGGATAGCTATGGATAATCGATAAACATAAAAGCTTTTCCATTTAGTATTAGTTTCAAGGGTGATTGAAGCACTGCTTACAATATAAATTCAGAAACAGAGGAGAAGATCCAAGAAAACAGGGAAAATAGGCAGGACTGCTCCTCTGCCTGAACCTATCCAGCCAATATTTCTTTGATAGTTTATCTGTGAATTAACAGCACAAATATCAAATTTCGCGTGGATGAAGTCGCGGGTCTTTATATATAAAATCCAAGGCGTGCGTAAACCGCATCATCATAAACAAACCATGAGACTAATTCAGGACATATTGACACGAAATGATAGTGAGGTGGTCGAAAAGTTTTTATTTATAATTCATTCTGATAGGTGGCGCCAAAGTATAATCCCTATATTTACAATTAGGTTACGTTGAAAGCAATTAGACAAGGAACAAAGGAGCAAAGGTAATGATGTTGAATATCTTTGGTTCAAATTTATATTATGAAGTTGAACTGATGTCTGGAATTATTTTCTACCTGACGTGAGAAAATAAGTATTATTAATTATCATAGGAAATACATTCGCGGATCCGAATCAAAAAGAAATGAATTCGGTAACTACATAATAACAGTTATGATCCCTAGACCAGAGATTATCCTAGGGCGTAGTTAACGGAACTCACTGTTTTGAACATATAAGATTTGTGGTGGGTTTTTCTGTATCATGAAAACCAAATAAAAAATTAATACTGTTGGTGTCTATTTTAGTTTGGTTATCATTTAATAAATAAGAAGATTAAAATGGTAAAACGGAAAAGGTGTGTGAGAGTTTTGCTTTCTGTCGTTAACGCTAAAATCACGCTGTGTTAATGAAACAAACAAATACTGAAATTCGTGCAGCTGGAAAAGTTGTCTTGCCAGAATTGAATACACTGCCTGAGCCTTTAGCATCATTCATGTTGAGTGTGAGCCAAGAATCGAATATCATTAAAATTAAACATTTGCCATTTGGTATTGGTACAAATTCTAGCATCAAAAACAGATACAAAATCATTTAGTAAGCGGTTTTGATGGATGCTTAGTTAAGATTTGGGATTACTAGGGTTAGCAAGCGGTGCAAACACGGAAGGTGGATTGAACGGCTGTATGTAATAATTTACAGCGTATTCTCTTCAAATACAAAATCCTATGCGTGAGTAAACAGTATCGTCACTGACTAAACACGTGGCATATTCAGAGTTTAAGCGAGGTTAATTGTAAAGCTTATAGTTACGTTTCATTCCGATATGGCACAAGACTCCATCTTCTACATCCCATTGCGAAATGCAACTATGTTTTGCTCACAGCGATTCTGTCAGACCGATTTTGTTCACACTTGCAGTAAATGTTTGTTGGTAGATAAGATATTGTTTTTGTATCCTGAACATTCGGTATGCAAAACAGAATATGTTTAATTTTAATATGAAGTTGCAAAGCTGAGAAATTAAAAATAAAATTTTCCACAAATTAGTAAACGTTTCTTGTTGAATGATATTCGCGCAACGTATTAGTTTCTTTGCCCCACTGATATTAATTGTGACTTAATCGGTTTTAGAGGAAGGTCCATACTTTAACACGTGAACAAAGTTACTGGCAATATCCAAAATTTCTGCGAATTATCAGTACAAATCTCAAATTCCGCATGGACGAAGCCGCGGGTATTTCTCTAAAAAAAAGTAAGCACCAAACATTAAATCTGTCATTATATTCTCGTTTAATTTACTTGCGATGGAGCGCGTGGAAATTTCCTAACACATCCATTTTCCTCCTTTTTTAGTTTTTTATTTATATTTTTAGTGTAATTTTCCCGCACATATGCTTTTGCCCTTTACGAATTGAAAATTCTTTCTATCGTTTTGATCATTTATTAAAGAAAATTTTTCCACTCACTTATACCGGAAATCGAGTGCCTGCTTGTGATCATGTTAATAATCTTTTCTTGTCCATTCACTACTTCTTATTCTTCGTCAAGTTTCTTTCCAAGCCTCATCACCAATATACTCCTTGTACACTCCGAGCACTCTCTTTACCCTCCTTTTGTTTTCCAATGACACCCAATCCAGCTCCTTTATCATATCAGTTATTAATTGTGTTCTGCAATGATTTTCACAAAGAAAGCTAGCAGCCCTCCTATTTAACACCCTCCAACCGCTGTATTTGATACCCAAAATGGGGTCTTTTTCTTGTTTTAACTTAGCCAAGCGTGCTCCCCAACTCGAAGGTTGATTCGACTCTTCCGAAGAAGAGGAATAACAGTCAGCACCTTTCCTTATCACCTAACCCAACCCGGTAATCCCACCGGCTAAAGGGAAACTATAGTTTAACGTGGACTTCGAGCCACAGAGGGGTTCTGACGTGCTTCACATTACACAACAAACTGTGTCACAGGTAAAACGTTGTGTTAAGGGCCTTTGAAAATCCCCGCCGAGGACAAACGTCTCAGTCACTGAGCCATCTTATTTTAACAATCACCAAGGAAATAATAATGACAAACTTCTATCGTTAGAAATACCAGAAAACATCCAAAATGCCGCTAGGAAACGGTGATCGCAGATTTTGTCCCTTCCTACTTTAGTGGTGCGTAAAAGCTTTCTAGACGTACTAAAATATAGTAATAATATGAGGAAGTGCCATAAACTTTACAGTTTAACGCGTGTACCTTCAGATAAGATTTTATTACACGGCTCTGGCTGAGACTTTCACAGCAGGTAAAACCGTTAAAAGTTGCGACACCAGCGTAAACAACAGTCACACGGAAAAACCAACAGTAACTGCAGGTACGGTATAGCGCATTGAGCCCGGCACGGCAGGCAGAAATAAATTACCGCTTTTTGATGTCTGGTCGTAACACGAGAAGCGCATTGTGACGGCCGTTGTGGTCTCTTTTAACGTCACAAAACGAACGGTTACACGTGTGCAGACCAGATGTAATTAAAAGACAAGCTACGTACGCTTCTCTCAACTCTTTCCATACTTTCTCCAAGCCTTACGTATCTTGATATTTCCCTTTAGATATTTTAAAGGATTTTGCCATTTTAAAGTATGCACAAGCGGTTCTGTTTCCGCCAATTCTGTCACTGTTTGCTGTGAACACAGTTAATGGAATAATAATGTTATTTGTGATCCCATGTCAGTGCATCTCAGCCTCTCAGGAACAATGAACAACACGTGATGTTACTTTTAGAACCAATAATTTATTTAAATTTGGCATGACCACAAATCTGTCAGATATACATTTAGCTTACACTTACGTAACTACATAACGCACACAATTTCCATAGAAAGATGTGTCACGTCAATATTTAGAAGCACATCTACATGGCCATTAGTCCACACAGCAAACACTCATTGTGTTAATACAGTTTTAAAATATTCTTTATTAAAACGGGCGATGCAGCTGTTGGAATTTTAGTTGGTTTTTCAACCATTGCATTGGCGTTTTATTAAACAATACTTTATTATTTTAAAAAATAACTGCAGAAGAAAAGTCCTGAAATAATTATCTATTATACATTGTTTTTCTACCTTCTTCCGACGCGTCGTTTAGACGAAGCACAGCGAATTGCGAAGCTAACTGATAATTTTAATATGCGTGTTAAAGCACAGGCCTTGGACTAGTTTCATTCTGATCATCTGAAACTTGCCATTATTTCGGTTTTAGTAAGGATTTTCTGTTTTTCGTGCTAGTTGATGGTGAGTTATTTCGTTCATTTATCAAGATACTCCAATAATGTTGCATTAATTACGGGAGTCGGTTATGTTTAACAAGCGTTTCATAAAACAATAACTAACAAATTTCCAAGTTTTCCATACGGAGAATTCTCTATCTCTCTCTCTCTCTCTCTCACACACACACACACACACACAAATCCCCCCCCCCCCCCCGACGTAGTCGCTAAATCATTGTAATTGTTCATGGAGCTCTACGCTAGTTTGTGGTTCGAGCAACAGAGGTGGAAAAGCTACTTTTTAAACATTTGGTTTTCTG